>JAPSES010100453.1:0-19595 GCA_029822895.1 Maxillicosta whitleyi | reverse complement strand
TGCCATGTTATATTAAAGGCGATTTTAATAATTTCTACAAATCTCAGAGTGCCTCTGCTCTTTTCTTCATTTTGTACCTTCAGAAACTTTAATTTGATGGAGCAGGACATTTGTTTAAGGGAGCATTGATCTGAAATATTAAATTTAAATGTATTTTATTTGCGTTTGTTAGTTTTTTCAAATGTGCCTCTAAATTTGAAGATTATGGTGATATTAGGTATTACAGGTGTTATCTCCCACTGCACAACACACTCTCTGGTCGCCGTCCAGAGGGGAAATGCTGAAACACTTTGCCGCATCTCTGGAAGAGGGGAAAAGGGGTCGTCCAGAATGTGAAATATATTTACAAACATCAATATGCGTTGGAGATAAGTTCAATATAAGTAACTCATTGGATGGAAATGAGTTTTGGATATGCCAGACATTATCATGAAGTACGTAGATTTATGGGGCTTGAACAGATTAATGGCATTTGGGTTAATTTCAATGGGGGAAAATGTATCTGATATGGGCAAAGTGAGTCACGAGCTCAGTGATTGAATGTCAAGGTACCACTGTAATTGATAATAGTCAGACATGTTCATCAACCACTGGCATTTTCAGAGGAAGACCCAACAATGTTGTCACTGTTGATATCAGTAAGTTTTACTTGAATCACTGAAAATATGAGACAGAACTGAAGAGAAAGAACAAAAAGGACAAAGTGTTTCTGAAGTGACTAAGAAACCTCTGACTAATGCATCTTGAATTTGGAGCGTTAATACAGTTTCATCACTTAAATGTTGGTTTAGACTGGAATTTCCATTTTTGTCTGCAGCCCACAGCGCACTACGTGATTTGTGAAAGTGCACAAAAGTGGGTGTGAAGCGCTGGAAAGAGTTAGCTTGGCAAGAGGAAGAAGAGCGTGGTGGTGTTTTACTAAATGATGCATTCAAGGACAGTTTGAAGTTGGTCACAGCCTGCTCATTAATTGTTTATCACAAGGATTCGAATGACGGTCTTTATGTAATATTGAAATTATTTCTTCTTAAATATTGTCTCTGACCTTGTTTATATATGGTATTTCCCCTCTTTGTAGGTGATGAGAAGACCCTACCCCCAGCCCCCACCATGTTGCTGCTGTCCACAGAGGGGCTACTCTGCCCATTCTCTCTGCTTAACCTCAACCCTGGGGTTAAGCAGCTGGTTGCAGCCCCCATCCCTTTGGCCCTGGAAGGAGAGAGGCTGCCCAAGCCAGGTAGAAAACCAAATTGAATTTTCATTTTCATCATGACCAGGTTAGCAAGTTCCCTCACAGGGAAACCAGACTTCATTTTAACATCCTACATAGTCCTATAGGAGCAGGATTAGGAGCCATATCCTAATGTTTTTGAACACAAAATACATTTCGAGGATATTTTATTTAGGGCAGCAATTTCATATGGTCATACATTTAATGTTCATAATTAATAAGTCATTAATTAAAAAATAAGAATTACTTATGCACTGTAGTAGTTGATTTGGGAAAGATACAAGGGTTGGTTAAATACAGAAAAATATGTGACATTCCCAAAATATTTAGTCATAACTGAATCGTTTTCATTTTCTGTAAATCCAAAAGCTTAAAGCAGTTGGAATACAAACTCCAGTCTTTGTCGAAGTCTTTGATGGATAATAAACCTTTATTATTTCAGAAGTGTGCAACTGCAACCCTTTTTGTTCTGGCAACTGGGATGAGAATCTGCACTGGGAATGGAAACATTCATGAACTGAATATTTAGAGTTTTTGTTTAATCACATTTGAAAGAGGACATTTAAAGATGAGGTCTTTTTTCTTCTTTAAGGCTTACATTTTAATACCAGAGTAAAGCAGAGCAATCTGTTCACATGATCCCATATAAAACAATAGTATTTGTCTTTTCTGTGAACAGGATTGATGGCAACTGCCTCCCTCAAACCTACAGCATCCCTCCCATCAGCCCCGGCTGCATTCTCGGCCCTCTGTCCTCCCTCTGTGGCTGCTGTGACCCCCCCAGTCCCAGCTGCCCCCTCTTCCACTGTCCCATTCAGCATCACCGCCACAGCCCCGGTGTCCTCGGCTCCGTCAGGCTTCACCTTTTCTGTCCCAACCACTGCCTCTGCCCCCACTCCTTCAGCCTTTTCACTGTCCAGTATGTCCACTCCTTTCGGCTCAGGACCTTCCAGTTTCTCTTTTGCCTCCAAACCTCCATCTGACACTCCGTTGGCGCCTTCAGCCTTTTCCTTCAGCCCTTCCATCAAACCGTCAGTAGCAGCTCCATCTCCAACTCCAACTCTGGCTCCGGCTTCAGCTCCTGCTCCAACACCTCAAAGTGTCGCCCCTCAAAATACTGTGAAACTCAATCTAAATGAGAGGTACGTAGTTACTTCTGACCTTCTGACCAAGGGATATTTAGTTTAGTTTCTATTAAATACTTTCTTCAGTTTGTGCAGATGTGTTGAAGTGATTCCTTTATGTTTTGTCTGTCATCTGTCCATGTCGTCTGTCATGACATTGGTTATGATTTCATCTACAGAGAAAAACTAGAAAGTCATTCAACATTTTTGAATAGTTTTATTTATTTATTTTGAGAAACTACTCAACTCTTCTCCTGTGAATGGATAAACTCAAAGAAAATACGCTGACATACAAGCAACATCTTAAGATGTTGTGGTATTATAGTGTGCTTATCCCAGGCTCTAATTATACACTCTAAGCTAACTTTTACATATTTTTTGGGTACTTAAATATCTAAAATTGAATCATCTGAATTTTGGCCCTAAAATGCCTAATTCTTAAGTCTTTAAAATTGACTGGATTGCAAGTATCTAATATGTAGCCTGCTGCATATAAAAATTGGGAACTATACTAATGACGCTATTGGAGTCAATGAGAAGTCAGAACATATGGATGTGTCATCTCCCAGTGCTGTCCTGTGTTCACATCAGGACTATCATCAAAACCCAGCCCCATTGCAATGACTTGTGATACAGGTCTTATAGTGTACCATTCAAAATGGTCAGAAAAAGAGGTCTTTGTGGTCTTAAATGTAACTGTTAGAAACAGCGTTCACATTAAACAGGCTTGTGTCTCAATGCTGGTCTGTGGAGAAAAATAAATATTTCTGCTTCTTCAGGTTTCCATCAGTGGAGAACACAGCTCCAGCCACACAACCCTTCTCCTTTATTTCGTCTACACCCAAAACAATTGTGTCTAATTCCAGTAATTTTACTGGCCCTCCAGCCTCTGCCACCAAACCCCCTGCTGTGTTAGGTAAGATGGTCCTGCCTCCGTTAACTCTCCTATGCTTCATTTTTTGATGCTTTAATCCCCACTTCTATTCTTATCTTCTCCTTCTTGTAATTGTGTGATGACTTGGGTTGTGCCTTTAATATGGTGTCTCAGCCCCAGTGCGTCCAGTCCAAACCACCACGCCAGCCACAGTTGTCCAGAAACCTACGCCTGCTGCTCAGGGACACGTCCAAACTCCACAGGTCGTATCTGTATTATAAAGAATGCTTATCATCAATGCTTTTGGTCATATTTTGGTGAATATCAGTATGTACCCTTCGCACGCACGCACACACACACACAGTGTTCTTCAGCTGCCATTAATTAAAATGATAAGAAATGTAATTATATTCGGTTTCAGTTGGCCTTTTTTTCAACCCTCAAGCTACTGTGTTATATTCAGAGAACAAGTACTTCTGGTACAACTGTGAGCACAACTAGCTAAACATGCTTGCAATATTGCCATATATACTGTTTATATATGTGTATATATATATATATATATATACACATACACACACACACACACACTGTTTTTAGCATCAGCGATTACATATACTTGAGATCATACGTAATTATATTGAAAGTTTAGTTCAGTTGAATATGCAACAAAACAAACAAATTGATCCTACTTTAGTCCTTAGAAATAAAACAGTTTCCAAGAAAACATGAAATTTTGTAAATGAAGATGAAATATGACTTCCTTTGGTTATTCAAAAAGGGGTAGGATGAAGTGTAACTCATAAAGTAACTTTTTAAGTGTTGCATTGAAGAGAGCACTTCCCTTGCAGCCAGTTTCATTTCATCTTAAAATGGATGTAATTTGAAAAAGAAAATAATGCCCACATGAAATGTCTTAATAAGGGGATTAAGAAGTAGGTAAAAGATGGCTGTAGATACAGATACACATCTGTCAATAGTATGATCAGAAGATCTGTGACTGACTGAGGTTAGATATGTCTGTTTCACCACTGAGTAAAACCTAATCTGCTAACCTGCCGCTAATTAGCTTAAACCTTGGTTGTTTGTATCACTTTGGGCCAGCGGTATCAGTTTTCTGAGGACATCCAATATTCACTGACTATTTACAAGTACACCAGTGTTGTGGTTCAGAGCACATTACTCTGCTTCAGCAGTAGACACATATGACAGGTTTGTGAGTTTAGATGCTTTTAAACTTTGGTTTCAACGGTATAAAGACAAAGACAGACATACAAGTGTGTTTGGCTACACAACAAAATTTTAGAGATGATGTAAACAATTCCTGTTCATACAACACCTCCAGCAGTCAGTTGTCTCATATAACTATACTTTTGTTAGTTTTATATCTTTTTGGTTGAGTTCCTAAAATGTTAATCTATGGATCAACAAAATTATGTTGAATGTATTCATAGTGTTATCTGGTTTTTACAAAACCAACTGCTTTCCACAAATTAGCTGTTGCTTCAGTAACTCTGCCTCTTCTCCCAAAAAGCTCCATTGTTTCAAACCAGGCTCTAGCGTCCCTTTAAACACCCCGAGACTGATTTGTTTATTCAACTCGTGTTAAGTTTAACCCCTGTAGAACTTTTCTTGTAGGGGTTGTTAATAACATCTGAAAGTCCAGCTGAAACTCAGTGCTGAGAAAAAAAAATAACGTTTTTATTATTTTACAAGTTTGAGTTGCTAGCTTGAATATTCTTAAGTTTTAATATTCTTTGTGTGCAGGCAGCAGTGAGTGTAAAGGCCCTGGAGAAGCAACTTCAGCAGAAGAAAGACTCTGATCCTATTATGGCTGGAATATTGGAAGAGGTGAGACTACCATGTATCACATTTGTTGTTAATTGGCACAGTTTTTGACGGAGTGTGAACCTGAGATACTGTTCATTTGTCAAGTACACGTGTTGTTGGAATGAGCACAGTCTATTTATCCCCAAATACTTTCAGAAGTAACTTTGTCTATAACTTGTCTTCAGATTGCACACTTTCAAAAGGAGCTGGATGATCTTAAAGCAAGAAGTGCAAAAGCAGACTTCAAAGTTGGTACCAATGAGGAGATGAGGGAGTTGAGGAAGGAGTCCGAGGACCTTCATATCTTCACTTTGGAGATTAAGGAGACCACTGAGGTGAGACCGTCACTGAAGAGGCCTGAATAAACTATTTCTTAGACTACACCAAACTTCTCTGCACAACATCACCAAAGACAGTCCTATCCATCCCACACCACAGATGTGTCTCACTCAGAATGCTGTTTTTTAATAGAACTAATTAACATATGATTTACAGGAAATCACCCACATTATCTATAGTCTATCGGGTGTGTCTGGACTGGTTGAACTATAATACGGGCTTCTGCATTTTCTTTTTTCATATTGTTTGTGTTTTTGCGGGGAATCCATCTTATCATGGATTCAGTATCCTTTTCACACTCTGTCCTAAATGTGTGTTTCTCAGTCTTTGCATGGAGACATTGGCACACTGAAGACCACACTGCTGGAGGGCTTTGCAGGGGCAGAAGAAGCCAAAGCTCAGAGTGAACTCAGCCGCGACAAAAATTACAGGCAGCTGCTGTACAAAAAACCCCTGGACCCACGGAGTGAGGAACAGCTGAAGGTGAGACCCTGTGGACACACATGTCCTCCACTGTAGCTATGAATGGGTATTGGTTCATTAACAATGGGAATACTCTTAACACTTTGGCAATCGTATTATATTTTAATCAGGAGATTCGTAGGCTGTACCAGTATGTCATGTTTGCTGTGGAAGATGTTAATGACGTCTTGGATGTGGAATGGGAGAAACATTTGGAGAAGAAGAAAAAGCAGAAGTATGTGCAAAACATGAAAAACATATTCTAACTGGAGACGTACAATATTTAATCCATAAAGGATATGGAATGGGTATGTGATTATGTATGTTTTTGTTTTGTATGGAATACTTTTCTTCTTTGTAGACACATGACTGTGCCTGGTCGTGAAGGTCTCTTTACCACACTGTACAACAACCTGTACATAATCAACCAGCAGAAGAACAGACTGGACCACTTGGTTAAAGAACTCACTTCCTTGCACCTCTACAACAAGTCACAGACCTTAACCAGCACTACTTCTGCCGCAGCCACTACCAGGTATGGACCTGGGGGCAAAGGGATGTCAAAACCACATGGATGAATGATTAGTGATTATTATTTTTGACTTTGATCCAAGCGGGACTCCCTGCTGAGTAGGACTTGGAATCAGACATGACATGTTTCCAGTGAACTCACATGGGCTTCAATTTGAATCTAGTTTTCACATCATGATAAGTGAATAAAGTCATCCATGTATATCAACTGGCATAACCTATGCCTGCTGCTCAGGGACACACCCAGACTCCACAGGTCATGTCTTATGCTTTTGGTCATGTTTTGGTTAAAACCATTATGTGCCCTTTACACAAACACAGAGGTCTTCAGCTGCTATTAATTAAACAAAACATGTAACTATATTCAGTGTGTCAGTTTCAGTTTGCCATTTGTCAACCCTTAAGCTACTTTATTATATATATATATATACTCAATGCAACAACTCGTTAAGAATACTTGTAAAATATACTGAAGATACTATATATACACACAATATTGGATAAGATACTAAGTTGAGCATCAGCAATTGCATATATTAGAGGTCACACGTAATTTTATTGAAACTATTGGTAGCAACAAAACTGAATTTGGAGTCAGTTTCATTTCATCATAAAATGGATGTAATTGGAAAAGAAAATAATGCCACATGAAATGCCCTCTATTGAACCTCACTAAATAAATCACTCTTTTCATGTCTTGCATGCTCTGATGTTAACATGTCTACTTTTACATATCTGTACATATGTTGTTGTTTTTTTTCCAGTGAAAGTGTTTTATTTTGTGCTTTTATAGTGTTGATGGTGAGCTTGAAAACTTAAGGGATGTGCTTCTGAAAACCAAGTTGGGCTCTTCTCCTCCCAGGTCCAAATCCCCAGGTATTTTTCTAAAAATGTTATAGGTATGATATTAGGATAACTAATACACATACTAATAATATCCATTTTTCCAGGAGTTAAGATATCACCGGGCAAACAGTCCCAGCTGCGCAACTTCCTCTCAAAGGGTCAGATGCCACCTGTTCGATCAATTGCACCAGGTAAACACTTCCTGTTGAAACACATCCGTTAAATATAATGCCACCTGTACTGGTAGTCCTGGTTGTCACTGATCTTAATGTGTTCTCTTCCAGCCAACCTGTCTCGCTCAGCCTTCCTTTCACCCAAATACTATGAGGACTTGGATGACATCAGTTCAGCGTCATCCCTGTCCCTTTCCCAGTCCCTAGACCCTCCCCCACCTCACCTAGAGCTGGACGAGGAGGAGGAATTACAGCAAGAACCCCTCCCTTTGCCTGTCATGCCCCCAACGCTGGCCAACCCTCGACACCCCACTGTGGTGAGGACTCCATCCATCCAGCCCGGATTTGGAGCCATCCAGTCGACACCTTTGGGCAAAGTTCACTCAGTGCAGGGAATGGGGTTTGGACTCAGCCCTATTGCCAGTCCTAGTAAGTGCAAGGCTTTTTGTTCAGGGAGTTTGAGCTTACTTCTGCCTATTGAGATAAATGTATAATATTGGATTATATAAATAAGATTTGACTGAACTGAATCTTGTTAACCAGTTGAGAACATATGAAATGTACAGGATGTTGTAACCACAGTTTTGGATGTCACATGGCATAGAGCATGATGCAGCCACAGCAATAAAGTAAAATCAGTTATTTTTTGGAATGTTGCTTATTCCGCTGTTTTGTGTTTTGTTTAGTCCCAACTAATAAGATCAACCTGAGTGGAGCTGAGAGCACTGCACTGGCTACAAAGACGGTAAAGCATGGAGCTCCACCGTCTGAGAGGACTGTGCCTGTCACCATCTCAGCCCAAGAGGCTGCAGCCACAGCAGCTCTGCGCAGGCAGATGGCCAACCAGAAGACAGGTATGACGAAAACATCTGTGCTTTTGAATGTTGGTGAAGCATGTACTTTTTTAGGTAGTTTTAGGTATTAACAAAGGAACCCTAATAACCATCATCCATTTGATTTACTGGGTCCAGCTTCTCAGATTAACAGGAACAGACATGTATCGATGGTTGAATTTACTTTAGTTGTTGGAACTGCTTTGTCACGACCTGGAGGGACAGATAAACTATTTATGTTAACGCTGTGTTTTGCTTTGCAATGCTGCCTTTAATTCACCAGGGGGAGACACAGACCTCCAGCTGAAATGACATAACTGGCAACTTTACTGAAATGAACTCTGTCTAATTTTTTATGTTTTACTGGATTTAGTGTTTGTTATTTGTTACATTTTTGTTTGGCTACAGTGTGACTGTTGTCTGTACCTTGATATATTCCACAGTGGGGTTGGCAAACTGCAGCCAGGCTCAATTTACCATGCTGTGTATTCAGTTACATTAAAATGAAAATACTGTATTCTCTATCTGTCTGCATTTCTACATCTGTGCACATCTAACATATGTGTCTGCATGTTTTCCAGCTGTGGCCAGTGCTTCGTTGACAGAGTCCACATTGAAGACTGTTCCTCAGGTCGTCAATGTCCAGGAGCTCAAAGACAAAGGGCCTCCTGCACCTGTTCCCACCGTCATCGGGTAAAACACTAAGATGACATGGATTTTCTTTAACTGCACTGTGGACTTTAATTAACCTCCCTTTTGTCTAAAATTTTACTCAATACTTTTTGTCTTTACCAGCCGATTTATCACCATTTATTATATAATCCTCAGCATTTTTCAGTGTAAATCAGGTATTTTCCTATATTCAATTCACTGATCATGTAGATGTTCATTAAAGTTCAGTGTAAATTCAAACGTCATTTGTTCAAATCAGAAGGGATGAAACGGTAACTTTTTCAACAGAATATGTCATTAACTGAACATCAAACAAACATCTTCCATCCGTTGTAATTTTCAAACTGGGTTTACTGATAAATCAGTGTTGTTGAAAGTGACAGTGTTTCCACATTCACTACAGAGCCTCTGAATGTGTGTATGTGTGTGTATGTGTGTGTGTATATATATATATATATACACACACACACACACACACACACACCTCAGTGTTTCCTGTGGAATTGGTCTGTTGGTGTGGTAGTGTGTCATGGGTGTGTCGGGGGTGCCTATGGGTTGGTCAATTTCACTTCTGCATTTTAAAGGAAAGAAAGTACTTTACACCACCATTTCATAATTTAATAATAACATTTAATACACTCAATGACATAGTCCACAGGTTTTGTCCATGCACTTGATTCTTCTTGGTTTCTCATAAACGAGTTCAGAAACTCTGCTGATGGTGGCCCACGTCTTATGGTCCAATCCACAGATTAACACTATGATAATTTTAATTGAAACTATATTTAATTTTTTATTTACTTATATTAAAGTAAATGATAAATAAACAGTGTAAATTCAGTATGACATATTTTACTACCAGATGTTGACATTGAAAAGAATGCGGTGTCAAAATTGTAGAGCGTCACAGAGTGTGCGTGGCTTCTTATTGAAAATAGTAGGCCCATTATATATTATACATATGTATAATAAGTTTAATGCGATGGTGATTATTTTTTGTAGCAAATGTATGGTGTGGCGGGAAGGATTTTGCCACGGTGTTGTGCCACGACAAAACCTTACCAGCAGAAACGCTGATACGTATACTGTTAAACCATCAACTACCTTACCTAGTGCAAACTTGCAGAGGTCAGCTGTCCAGGTCCATGTTAGTCTCAACTTATTCCCTCAGTGTCTTCAATTCAGTTTTAACTGTCAAGCTTTTTTTTTTTTTCTTTGTATAATGTTCTATCTCCATTTCCTTTCCTCCTGTGGTTGTGAGTTTTAAGTGCTGACTGTGACTTTTAAGAGTAATAGTGAGATGTTTATAGTCACTGAATTAATTGTTTTGAGAGGCTGTCCTATTGAGTTATGAGTATTGGATTCATCTGAAAGTCAAAACTCACCTTTAAGAGATTGGAAAACAGCAAAACTGGGTATAATGGTCTCATTTCATGCATTTACCCTCATTTCTGTCTTCACCTGCCTTTCAGTGTCTCCTACACTGTACTTTTTTGTACGGCTGTGCATTTCCTTTTCCCCAAATAGACCCTGTTCATAATAATAAATAAGCCACTGAGTGAGATGATTATGAAAGTTGAGTTTTCATCCTAATAGGGAGTAGTTGTTCAGATTTATTTTTCAGCCAAAGATGTCGTTATGTTGTATATTGTCATTCAGTAAGACACATGCACTTAAAAATATTAACAGCTACACCATGAGAAAAGTTAGTGCAGTAACATAACTCACTGTAACTGTCTGTTCTGTCTGTGCCGTCTTCCCAGCTCTTCAGTACCAGATCCAGCAGCTCCAGTCATTCAGCAGGTCTTTGCATCAGTTTCGTCAAACCAGGCTAAACGAGTGAGTTTTATCTGTTCCAAAAGTTGCTGTCATCCAAATCTGACATATTTTTGTTCAGTCAGTAACCATTATTGTTATAGAGACGCATACTCCTTATGTTTAAGTTAATTATCTATGTTCATATACAGTCTACTGTGTAAGTGTTATTCCACTTCTAGGTTTGTTGTTTTTCAGGGTTGAAATGATCCTACATATTTATTTCTCATTGTCTTGTCTTTGCATAGAACAAGAATATACAGGAAATATGTGTGAATCCTTAAGACACAAAAAATGGAATGAAATGTGTTGTAAAGTTTAAAGTCAGTATTAAATATGACCTTAAATATGACCATAAATGTCATGTTATCTGAAACAAAGGGTTAAAGACTAAATACTATGAAACGCTCACTATAGGATGATGCAGTAGATCACTATAGGTTAGAGACGCTGTTTTTCACTGAAACTGTGGTTTTTCCTCCTGTACATACTTCACTTATATCCAGTTTTAACAAATCAGCAAACACAATGTTGGACAATGACTAATGCGCAGGACTGTATATTTAAAATATACTAAATGTTAAACAAATATTATCAACGCATATAGACCAAGTATTATTATAAATAGTATTGATGTAATTCCTCAACATTTTACTATTAAATAATACAAATAAAAACATTCATTGTTGATTGATGTCTCCCCATGCAAACTTAAACTCCACTGAACTTGTGAAAATTCTCAGATGACTGACAATTTTTCACATGAAGACACACCTTTAAGTGTATAGGTGAGACAGCCCCCGTGCCTTTACATATCGATGTCAAAAATTGCAGCTGGGTGACAGGGAATCGCCTTGTACAAATCTAATCATTGCTTCAGTCACTTCTTTACTCATCCAACCATTTTGACACCTCAAATTCACATAGCGTTTCCGCATTTGTCTTAAATTTCAGTATATTCTTCCTGTACAGACATTATATTTTTCACTTTGTAAGGTCTTTGTAGAATTACGGGATGATGTTAAGGTAATGTATTCTGAAACTGTCTTCACAGAATCCTACCCACGTTGTCCAGAAGGCATCCACTGAAAGTGTATCTGCCTCACAGATGAGCTTTGTCTTTGGTAAGCACAGACTGATGATTATTAAACCCCGGATTTGGACAGAACTGGTGAAGCACAAAAAGTAGAGGACATTGATTCTCAACTTTAGGTAGTGAAGGATGATATGACAAGGAATGTGACAACAACACTGTTCTTCCAAAGTGCTAAATAAATATTTATATATATTTATATAGCTCACTCAACACCCCTACTCTAAAATAGAACCCTGTGTATATTATTACGGATATTCATATCAAATATGCATATTTATAAAAATCAGATATACTTTATTGATCTCCCAAGGGGAACATTTAAACGTTCAGCATACAATATGCATCAAATACAATAGAAAAATTAAGAAAATTAAAAAATTGGCAAAGTTACTAGAACTGACAAAAAAGAAAAAGTAACAAGTGTGCAGTAGATGGCTTTAATAAGTGTACAAGTTATTTATATAATATACTCCAAATCTGCAATGCTTGTAATAAATATGTACATTATATTTTCTCATAATTATGTATGGACCAACCCGATCCTCAGACCTTTGAAATTCTGATAAATTAAGGTGCCAATGGTGGATTTTGTTTGCACACTTATTTGTCACTTGTGTTTTTCAGGTCAGTCGTCCAAAGCAGATGTTTCTGGAGCTCCTGCTAACACAACAGACCAAATCAGCAGTAAAGGCTTCTCCTTTACTCCAAGGTGGGTCTGCTACAGAAAACAATATGAAACTGAAGACACTTTGAAACTCAAGTCTAGTTTTACTTTCTATCATAATAGTAGTCGATAATAAGATCTCATATTACTACTAATTCTGTGTTTGTCTTTTAGTTTCCGCCTTTTTTTTTTTTTTTTTTTTTAAATAAATACGCCACATAAAAAGTAACTTGATTGTGAATTTGTCAACATCTTTCTGAAAAAGAATTGATTCACTTCTGGGACAATGAATAAAATTCCACATTTATTAAAAAAACAGTAGCAAAATCCTCCTTGATATAGTAGAGGGTTTTTAAGTACTTAACTTAGAATTATGTCACATTATTTCAGTTTAACTTTGTTTTATTTTGCAGCTCTGCAAGCTTTAGTTTTTCCTCCGTGGCACAAGGAGCTGGAAACTCCCAAGGTAAATGTGATGCTGGATGTGAATCTGTACGGTGATCAGCCTACCAATGTGTTCTTATCCTTTTCTTTACTGTGTGTCTTTTCAGGCAAAGATGTGAGTAAATTCTTCCTTGGAAGTGGTAAAATGGTTTGTGGTGCGACGGTAGAGGAGCCATTTTCCCTCACCCCAAAATCAACCTCACCGGCTCTTGGTGCCAGGTCGCCCACTCCAAATGAAGCGGCCAAAGCCCCCTCTGCCCAGCCTCCCAAAACAGCCGGAGGAGAGACTCTGGGCTCTTTCTCTGGACTTCGCGTAGGTCAGGGGGAAGAAGCTAAAGACTCTTCGTCTAAACCCACATACACATTTGGTGACAATGGACTTGGAATGGGTAAAAGTCCAGCACAGTTCAGCTTCAGCCCAAGTTTGCAGAAGGCTGCTGAAGACCCCCCAGCAGCAGATCTGTCCAAGGGCAGTTTGTTCAAACCTCCTGAATCCAACACAAAGCTGGCCTTCTCTGTACATCAGCCCAGCTCGGCTTCTTCAGCTTCTCCTACATCTTTCAGCAGTCTCCTCACAGCCCCCTCTGAGCCTTTGGAGGAAATCAAAGCCCCACCACCACCATCAGAGCCCACACCACCTCCTGAAAAAGAGCCTGTTATTGAACCTGCTGCAGACAGCGGCAGCCCCCCTGAAATACCTGAGCCTCCAGCATATGTAGCCCCCACAGAAACGGTTAAACCCCCATCACCCTCAGGTTCACCTCCTGCACCTACACCTGCTCCCGCTCCAACACCAGACTCTTCCTCTTCGATCTCTGCTCCAGCTGAGGTGACTCCTCAAACACCTGCCAGTGCTGCCCCCACATTAGAGGCCCCTGCTGGTGTCACCACCACTGTGCCCGCTGCTGCTGCTGCTGCTGCTGCTGCTGCACCCAGTTCAGCTGCTGCCACTGCTGCAGTACCTCCAGCCCCACAAGCAGCCCCAGCACCATTTCAGGTGCCCGGTTCTGACAAACCAGGTTCCATTTTTACTCAGCCCCCCCCTGTTACAACAGACAGCTCCACCGTTGGGGTTCCACCGGTTATCAACACCATTGCTTCTGTAGTCTCCACCGCTACTCTTACTGCTGCAAACAGTAGCACCACCTCTACAACCTCTGTGTTTGGACAACCATCTGCCACCCCAGCCTCGTCAGCTCCTTCAGCCCCTGCATCCACAGGATTTAGCTCTACTGGGTTTGGTGCATCAACAGGAACTGGATTTGGCAAGTCCATATTTGGACAGGTGAGTGGTTTTGGTCAACCTGCCAGTAACACTGGAACCGCCAGCAGCTTTTCCTTTGGCCAAACAGCATTTGGAGCAAATTCTAGCAGTGCATCTACAGGAGGTAGTGGCCTCTTTGGGGCTTCGACTGCTAGCAATGCGAGCTCCTTCTCCTTTGGCACCAGCAGTGCCAACACCGCCAGCAGCACCGGAACTGGCCTGTTTGGACAAAGCACGGCTCCAGCATTCGGACAGAGTTCTGGATTTGGACAAGCCCCCGTGTTTGGCAGTAACACCACTACATCCTCATCATCAGGATTCAGCTTTGGACAACCGTCAGGTGAGCTCCAATCTGACCTCTGTTTAACATCTATGGTTCTACTGGTCAATTATTCTGTTTATTAGAAAAGGGTAATGGAAAGTTTTTGCATACATTGTGCAAATTTTTTTGTCATTTCATATGGGGTTGACCAATAGAGCAATATCAAAGTTCCTATAATATAAATGAATAAATAAAATAGCTCCCCAAAATTGTGTAAAATAAGAACAAAAAACCTAATAGGGTTTTCAAAGGGCAGACTTTTTTAACTAAAGCGATTACTCATTCCACAGTATTATGGAACAATTAACCTGTATTTGTCTTTATTTCAGTTGCTACCATTTGTTTGTTTAACTGACTGTTAACCAAGGTACAGGTCCAGTTTAACCAGTTAAGCATTCACTTCAATAATGCTCTAGCTAAGGATGGGCAATGTGGAAAAATGCAAGTTCAAGATTATTTCTCTGGACGCCTTTTTTGCTTAAACAATTAACCTTTTTACTTTTGTGTGATTCTTCTAATATAATAATTATCAAAGTGTTTCTCCAGTTGTATATAGCTTAGAATTTTACCAAAGTATATTTTTGAATTGCGTTTTGTCTTCAGTTTGTGCAACTGATTAAAATTGTACATCATCTATTACACTGAAAAGGATGTAGGTTTAATTTTTTGGTTATATTTAACATCCAACTGTAGCTAAAGCTAGAGTCCACACTGTAACAATTTTTAACCTGATTCAAAAATTAATCTGCTGAACAAAATATTTCAACCCAGAATGAAACTGTTTATGGTAAAAGTTCCACAAAGACCTATTCTATCCACAACATCATCAGAAAACTGTCTGTCCTCACTGTCACTGGCTGCTCTTTAGTGTTTTTATGATTACTGCTCGAATGTTCTCTTTTTATTCACATTACTAAAAATAATCAGATATATAAAACTATGCTAAGTGACAGCACTGAACAAGAACCCTCAGAAGTTCATATGTTGTTTTAGCAGGGGTTTAGCATAATCTGGTCTGATGGATTGACACATTAAAATAAAGTAAGATATAATCAAAATGTAAAAATATTTTGTTTGTCTTGATTAGTAATGCAAAATTCAATATTTTTGCACTTTTATTTTGATCACATATTGAATAAAATGAAATGCTGAATAACAAATAATCAGCCTGGCTAATGGTCACTTGGCCCTAGTATATGTGAAAAGGATATTAGGATTCTGTTGTTATTCAGTAGTTAGACATGTATATCTTCAGCTTTGAGAACAGTGGGCATGTGGAGAAATTCATTACAGAAAATAAAACGGCTCCAGTCATTATTCACAGGGATAAGGGAAGTCAATCAACAAGTCAGGAAGATGTTTTAATCAGGTTGGCTTTCCACACTGGTTTACTGTGTCTCTAGACGACAAATGTGGCACTTACTTGTTTTAAGGGCGGTCACTGTGTTTGAGAGAGGGCATCTGGTTTTGTCTGGGGTGGACTGGAGTAGATTTAGTGGGCTGGCAGTGGCTGTGAGATTCAGAATGGGATGGCAGGCTGAGAAAGTATAGTGGTACAAGGGTAGCTGTCCCATTCCCAAACATTCCCTAAATTCTTCACACAGTGTGTGGATGTCTTTGTGGACAGCTGATGTCGCTCTGTCAGCTCAGCAGTTTCACAGAGCGCCTCGTTCCCATCTCCAGACTTTATGGGAGTCAGGCTCTCTTTTTTTAATTGGTTGAGACAGGACATGGCAAATGCAATATTTGTGAGGCATCACCTGCTACATTTTTCTGGTCTTGTAGCAAAGATTAGACATGATGTTGTTCTTTTTCCATTCTCACAGGTTTTGGCTGTTCTTCTGCCACCCCTGTGTTTGGACAGCAAGGTGGCACTGGAAGTGTGTTTGGCCAGGTAAACATTGGTTTAGTGCACATTATTGTCATTGATGATTAATCCTTTGCCTTTTTTTTGGGGGGGGGGGTTAGTCTATTAAATGTCAGATTGGTGAAAAATATAGGTGTTTCGCAAAAACCAAGATGACATCCTTACCCATAGAGCACAGCTGTCAAACTTATTTTAGTTCAGGGGCAACATATAGCCCATTTGATCTCAAATGGATCAGACCTGTAAAATAACATTAACCTATGAATAAAATGTTTGTGTCTTTGAGTGAATAATATGAAAAATCAGAAATTTTTCAAGAAAAATAAGAGGAATTCTAATAACATGTACATTACAACTTAAAGATCACAGTGGGTCTACACATACACAAAGCATTTAATTATAGACAAAATATTGAGACATTATGACATATTTATTGAGACATTTCAGGTTGTTTATATTTGTTCAAGTCCTCCACATTTTCTGTGTAATAGTAATTTGTAAATTTAAACATTTTCATGTAATTTTACTTTTTTACACTAGAACAAACTGAAAATTTCAGAGTTATTAGGGGTCAAACTTTTTTTTTTTTCAACATTTTCAAGAGCATACAAAAGGTACACCTGAGGTAATGCCGAAGGGTAGGATCCAACCTGCAAGTAAGAATCCCTATCTGCGTATGCATCCACTGCGCCACCGCAGCTTGCTGGTAGATTGGTAGATAATCTTGTCAACGTTTTATGTAGTCTTGGGGGGAGGTTCTGAAAAAGTATGTTTTGCATGCTCTTGAAAATGTTGGAAAAAAATGGATGACCCCTTATTATGATAGTACTTTACAGGTCTGACTCACTAGAGATCAGATTGGACTGAGTGTAGAACTGGACCTAAAACGGTTGTTAATATCTTTAGTATAATTTCTGTATTTCACAAATTCATCCCACAGGTCAGATTGGACAGGCCCTAAACTGGCCTTTTGGATGTGTTCTGTTTCTATTTGGATGTTTAGTTTGCAGCTTCTTTACAGAACAAAATCAATAATGTCACCCGATTAAATGGAATAGTTTTTAAATGTAAAGATTTTCATGTAGTTTTACTTCTGAGCCACATGAGATCGAACTGGGCTGAATGTGGCCCATGAACCAAAAATGATTTTTGACTCATTCAATTGATATCTGTTAATATCTTCACTGCAATTTTTACATTACAGAATTCATTCCAGGGCTGGATTGGATGCTTTAGCGGGCCTGGTTTGGCCCAAGGTGTTTAACAGCCCCACCATAGAGGAACAAAGCAACTTTAAAACATTCAAATTTAAGAAGCTTGATTATTAAAATAGGCCGCTAATTAAAGAGTAGACAGTCGTTTTAATTAATTGAATGTGTTGTCCTTCTAAATTAATTTTCATGAACTTTTTTTTTCCTTTTTTGTTAAATGAATGTTCTCCTGCAGCAGCAGCCGTCATCTGGTGGGGGTCTGTTTGGTTCCAGTTCAGCCAGTGCACCAGGCTCCACCACTGGAGGGGGGTTCTTTAGCGGTCTGGGGGGCAAACCCAGTGAAGACGCTGCCAACAAGAACCCATTTGGAGCGACCGCCTCCCCCGGGGGCTTTGGGCAGCCCCCTCAGACAGGTACCTACTGGGAACCTAATAGGTTTAAAACATAATGACTTTATTATATTTCAAGGCCTGTAGGTACTCTAAATGAAACGAGCACAGAACATTACTGAGAAGTGCAGTTTTATTAGAGCTGTGTTGTTTGAAACAAGCGATCGATGGTCAAATAAAACAAAGGATCTGGCTGCTGGGGAACACACGGCCTTAATATACTGACAGAAAATGTCTTTTCCTTCTTGTTCACTGTCTGACAACAAAAAATAAGTAACTGATCAGAGTTGTGAACTGTGGACGTGAGCATTTACAGGTGAAAGGAACTAAACCCCTTTCAGAATGGACAGATATAATACATGAAAGTTACATTATGGAGAGTAGGACTTTTTCTTTGAGATACTCTTTGGAAAAATGTGAACAGGAAACCATTCCTGAATCTGAGTTTACAGTAACTGTCGGTTGCATTCTTGTTCTACTCCCAATGGCAGTTCTAATTATTGGTTATGTAATTTGGTTCTGGTCTCACCTCTAACAAGATGGCCTGTTAACTTTTTCTTTTCTGTTTTTCCTCCATGCTCTAGTCAGTCTATTGTTGCTCTGTTATTGTTTCTCTGTGTTGTAGTTCAGTCCAAAGGGTTGGCAGTTCAAGCCCTGGCTCTGTCCTTGAGCAAGACACTGAACACTAAATTGCTCCCAGTAGGGTGTGGCAGGGCCCTGTGTGTGTGTGTGTGTGTGTGTGCGTGTGTGTGGCTTTGTAAAGTGCTTTGAGTATGGGCAGTCCGTTTAAAAATGAAATATGTTCAATAAAAAAAGAAAGGGGCTAAACCCAGGGGTTAACAGATGATGTTGGACAGTGACCATCTACAGGTTTTAGGATCAAAGAGCAAAAAAAAAAAAAAAACACTCAACATTGGTACTTGTTATGGCTCATTTTCTGCAGTCCTGTATTGTGCCTCAGTTGCATATACTGAAAAAAAAACTCACCATTAATCAGTTGTTTACAAGCATTAACTAAACTGGATGAAATCAATAGCTGAGCCCAGTCCTGGATCACATACTCACTTACTCTAATGATGCACACACACACACACACACACACACTGGGGTTTATTACAGCATCTATCTATCTGTAAAAAAAAAACAGAGTCACATGATAGTTACATAAACTAAGGCCATTTCTCAGTACACGTTCTTGTCCATTCTTCCTTTCTCGTAGTCTTGTTAAACATCATCAGTCAGGGCCCAAGTACTGTTCCATTTCAATTTTCACACAAACCAAGAATGCATGGAATACCCAGATGTTGTTCTTGCCTGCTAGCTTAAACCAAAGCTGCACTGGTTGATGACTCATTTAGACTCAGTTGACAAATATCCCAAGATACATTTTATGCTACTCTCGAAGGCAACAGTAGTTTCTGTGACAACTTCAGAAATGTTTTATTGTGTAGACGACTGTGACCAGAGGGTGATACAATGTTGGAACAGACCTGAGAGGCAGAACAATGAGAGATACAATTTTATTATCATGATATGGGATTTAATGACATTTGTGTGTGTTTTGAAAAATATAGAACACAGGGTTCTAGCTAGGATTTTATTTTAGAG
>JAPSES010100415.1:0-19603 GCA_029822895.1 Maxillicosta whitleyi | reverse complement strand
CTATGGTGTAGTTTGGTTCTGTCATCATGTGGATTCATGGATCACTATTCACTGTCTACTTCTGCATCTGAATTATGTAAATCGGTCACAGAGAAAACTGTCTGACCAATCAGTGTCTGCAGTGTTGTGACGTCACGTTTTGGAACCTGGACTGAGGCGGTACTAAAAAACTAGTATCAGGTCCCAGATTCCAGGGTCCTTTTTCGTAATGAAAAAGTGAACGAGCTGTGTAGAGTCGAGTAGAGTAGAGCCAGTACCATGGAGTGGAAAAGTGGCATAAGATGGCACATTATCAGCCAGTGCTGTGTTGTGTCCCGAGGAAAATGGCAGAGTGCGAAGCTTATGGCTGCACAAATAACAACTTGAACACAGGCTTTCCACTCAGTCTGGCTCACTGACTGCTGCTTGTTTACTTGTACTCAGTCACCTTGAAATGATGTGGGTATGCCACTTCTGTTTGGCAGTAGCTGCTCCCCATAGGTTCTGCCCCTGTAATAAAAAGGTCCAGTGTGGTGCATCTATTTATTTGTGCCTGTTTCGGTTATAAGTAACACACAAAGCAAAATTAATGACGTAAGCATGATCAGTACACTTTAATGACTACTCTCACGATCGGTATTTAAATTGTTGTATTGTCCGTTTTGCATTTCTGTTCTGTGACCATTATTATCTTTAAGCAACTACGTCATGACAACTTGGTGAACCTTTTGGAAGTGTGGAAGCGCCGTCGCCGCTGGTATTTGGTGTTTGAGTTTGTGGAACGGACACTTCTGGATGAACTGGAGCAAAACCCCAATGGACTGGACCTAAACACCAGTCGGCAGTATCTGTATCAGATCCTAAGGGCTGCTGCCTTCTGTCACCAGCAAAATGTGAGGAAGGTTTGGCCAAATGCAAGAATGTGATCAAACCTCTACATGGCTGCTAGAGAAGGGTTATTTCCTCCTGTGTGTTCCTTACAGATCATCCACCGTGACATCAAACCCGAAAATATCTTGATTTCTCATAGCAGTGTTATCAAGCTTTGTGACTTTGGTTTTGCTCGGACCATGGCATCGCCTGCTGAGGGTGGCGTCTACACTGACTACGTGGCCACTCGCTGGTACAGACCACCTGAACTCCTAGTAGGAGACACCAAATATGGAAAGTAAGTTTGAAGCGACACTTATGATTTGTTGAGATGACATGTTACCAGCTTGATTTTAACCTGAACTAGAAGACATACAATTAGCTTATTAAACTTCTCATGATGGGTCTTGTCACCACCAAAAATAATTTCATAAATAGTTCACTGTGCAATATTTCGTGATATCTAGTGTTAAATTAACAAAGCCATCAAATGAACACTCCTCACCAATTATAACTAGTTGTAAGTCAAGCACAAAAAAACATACTGTATACTAGCACCCATTATACACCATAAGATATAAAGTCCATTCAGAGCTACTGTAGAAACATGGTGGTGTAACACAGCAGACTCTATTAGTGGAAGCATTCCTCCTGTATGTGGATAAAGACAACTCATTCTAAGGCAGTGGTTCTCAATCTTTTTCTATTGGGACCCTCTTTGGAGGACAAAAAATCTCCAGGGCCCTTTCAACCCCAACAACATTGTAACAGTGACGCAATTATAACTTTTATTGGTAAGAAACACTAATATTGTAACAATACTTTGATCAGTAATTTGTTGTGCAAATTAAAAATAACTTAGATTTTTACTTGAACAATACAAATTAACTCAACATTGACTGCTCCCTGAGACAATATTTTTCCAAATAAAAATAGGAAATGCCCGACTATCTTATAATTATAACAAAGATGTCTGTTTTTTTTTTTTAGAACAAACAAATATTGGTAACAAAGATGAACATTTGAACAATATCAATGGCTTCGATGAGCCCATTTATATTGCACATCTCAAAACATTAAAATGCAAACTGCAAAAAACAAACAAAAAAAACCCCATTAATAAATGTGGTACAATTGGGTCCCAATTGCAAGACCACAATGACGTAGAGTCAGTATATTATTAATACTAACAAAAGACCAACAGAAGTTCAAAAGTGCAATACACAGTCTGAGGCAGAGTCTCCTCAGTGCTGAATAGGAACCTCAGACCCTGGACCCTCCAGACCCTGGAGAATCCTCCAGGGACTGGATTTGACCTCCACAGTCGAGGACTCAGAAAGGGATGGGTGGGAGATATGGAACCAGAAAAACCAGAAGCCAGAGGAGCAGAGGCAGAAGACGTGGTCAGGGAAGGAAGACAAGTCAATTACCCTGGATCAGACAGACAGGCATAATCAGACAGATGGGTCAGACAGGGGTTCAGTCAATGGGCAGGCAGAACGGGCTAGGAACAGGCAAGATCAGGAACGGAGAATTCAGGCAGGAACAACGCTAGAAAGTCTTGCACAGGGCAGTGAACAAAGAGCAGAGCAGTAAACATATTCACCCAGCCTGATGAACCAGCTGTGCCCACAGGTGAGTGCAATAAATAGATGAAGAGGTGTTAAAGGGCCAGAGGGAGAAAAAGAGCAGTAGAACAGATAGAAATGTGACAAGAATTAAGAATTAATTGCACATTTTTCTTTTCTCATAAAATAATTGTCCATTCTCGAAACCTAAATTCTTTGTCTAGTCTAGTGACAGTTCACCATGGAAGTAAATTTGTTTGTTGTACGTTCCTAAAATGAGTCCAGGGTGCTCCAATGCTAAAATATTAGTTCCACCTACTACATGTTCTAACCTGAAGAAAAACAAAACAAAACACCCAGGAGTGATCCCATACCCCTGTCGGAAGCCTGTACACCTCCCCAAGGGGGTCCGCCCCACAGTTTGAGAAACACTGTTCTAAGTAAACATAAACTTAACAGTTTGTTTTCATGTGATTATAAGCTGCTGTGAATGACTGTACTCTCAAAGAAGCATTTGTTAAGGTTTCTATTAAGCGTTGACAACCCTTGCTCCTGGAAGTTGATTATTGGTAACAAGGTCACAGCCATCCTAATGACTGAGCAATAACTGGTCAAGGAACAACATTATTTCTGTCTCTTCCACGTCAGGAAGTTATCACTATGTAGTGGATTACACACAGTGATCATTACCGAACAACAATAAAGTGTATTTTGAGAGTATTGTTGGCAGGTAGTACTTGCAGGTATTTCTGTTTATAAAAATGCTGAAAGTTGTGTTAATGTGTGTGCAGACCGGTGGATGTCTGGGCTGTTGGTTGTCTGTTAATGGAGATGTTGACAAGTCAGCCTCTGTTCCCTGGGGACTCTGACCTTGACCAAATATATCACATTGTCAGGTGCTTTGGTAAGAACAAACAATTCAATGTTTTTGCTTTTTCAATTGCACAAATCTCTATACCGAGGGTTTCAAACTCAGGGGCCACATACAGCTGAATGTGATCTCAAGAGGGCCAGAAGTAAACTTACAGTACGATGTCTACAAATTATCTTTAAAAAAAAACGTGAATACCATGAACAAGGTGAAATAAGTACAATTTAAATAGTATTATTCATTTTCTGAACCTTCTTTATCCTCACTAGGGTGACCAGAGCCAATCTCAGGTGTAGGTGGGGTACACCCTGGACATGTTGCTAGTTCATTGTAGGGCTGACATAGAGACAAACAAACACTCTCACATTCACACCTATGGATAATTTAGATTCACCTATCAGGTGTATTTATTGCAGAACATTCATTTATCAGACAGGGGCAGTTGTTTGTTTACCTGCTTGACTAGTTTCAGCTACTTCCTGTAGACTTCCACAGAAGCATCACAATGATGTCGCTGATGTCTTATTGGCCGCTCAGGTGGGTTGGTCTGATAAATGAATGTTCTGCAATAACTGTAAGTGGAAAACAGTACGAAACTTTACCAGACTATCAGGTGCATGTCTTTAGATGGTTGGAAGAAGCTGAAATACCTGGAGAGAACCCACACAGATAGGGACAGAACATACAAATGCCACGCAACCACACACCCATTGACTGGTGTTGGAATCAAACCTAGGACTTTCTTGCTGTGAGGAACAAGTGCTATCCACTCCACCACCTTGTTGCCCCTTCTAATATTATGTCTCACATTTCATCTACACATGCACATTACAACTTACAGATCACTGTGGATCTGCAAAGGCACAAAACATTTGGTAACTGGAATAACATTGTTAAATTGCACTGCCCATAAAACATTTCAGGCTGTTCATGTCATTCACATTTTTAAAAAGGACATTTTGTTAGTGTACACATTTTCATGTACTTTTACTTTTTTTTTAGTTTTTGTCATTATCCATAGGTTGTTATCATTTTACTGATCACTTCACCACTTGAGATTACATTGTTGAAACAGATCAGACAGTGAACCCAAGAGCAGACCAGGATAACTTAACACGGTTGGTATTGTTCAGTGAACAATAGAACAATCACAGCTTCTCAACACCAAATAAAAGTCTGTCTCACTAAACACATAAGTGTTGAAGTGAGAAAGGCCTGAGGGATCAAGCTAATCCAAAAGTCGGTGTAGGTCCAGGGTTGGTACCGGGTGGTCCAGAAAGGAACAGGCTGAAGACTTGGTCGAGGATGGAAGGCAGGTCGAACAATGGGGACAGGCGCAGAGTCGTAGTCAGACAGGCAGGGGTACAAACCAGCAAAGATAAAACAGGGCTCTGAGTCAGACGAAGCGAAGGTCAAAAGACAGGAGGCAAGCAGGCAGGTCAAAAGCAGAAACAGGTCAAAAACTGGAAAACAGACAGAGAAAAACACTGGAAGGTGCATGGGCAACAAAGATCTGGCAGAGACAGAGAGAGAGAGAGGGAGAGAGAGATAAATAGGGTTACTTGATGAGGCACAGGTGTGAATCATCAGGTGTCAGAGGGAGACAGATCAGAGAGTAGGTGAAAGGTGACAGAAGAGATCGAGCAGTGAGCAGAGTGAAAGAGAGAGAAAATCCACAGATGTGACAATTGTACTACTGTACAATACTGTCCAGACTACTGTACTGTATTTGGCATGAGTTTGATACCCTTCACTGTTAATATCTCAGTGTAATTTCAGATTGGACCCTTTGATTGGCCAGTTTTGGCCTGCGGGCCATGTGTATGACACTCCTGCTTGTGACCAGCAGTAGTAGGTTGTCTTGGATCAATGGTGCTCTACTTCATTCTCCTGCAGGTAATCTGACATCTCATCATCAAGAGCTGTTCTACAGGAACCCTGTTTTTAATGGAGTCAGACTTCCAGAATGTTTCAATGTAATCCCTCTTGAGCAGCGTTTCCCAACAGTTACACCGACTGCCCTGGATCTGGCACAGGTAAATGAGGACTGAAATGATTTGGACTGAGAGGGGAGAGCGGTTTAGGGAATGATTTGATGTTGTAACTGTCTTTTTGAGGGATTTTCCTCTCTGAATTCAACTTTGACATAAACGTCACAAAATGTCTTTCAGAGCTGTCTTCAAATGGATCCAGATGAACGATCTCAGTGTTCAGAACTCCTGGCGCATCCTCTGTTCACTCATGACTCTTTCCACATAAGGTACTTAAATAGATACTATTCAACTTGAATATAATATGTCTAATAGTCTAAAAAGAGTTTTAAAACTGGTCTCCCACTTCAGATGCAGATAAGCTACAGTTCTCTCCCAATTTTTTAAAATTTTGTCTATTTGGCAATTGGTCGTGTGTACAGCTTTACATTTTTTTTGATTTCCATGAGAAAGCAAGATAGTGAATGGATAGCTTAGTGGTTTACACCGCTGACTTTGGTGTGGAAGGTTGTCCGTTCAAATCCCAGGTGGGCCCTTGGGCAAGGCCCTTTACGCTATACATTCCTATATACCTTGTAAGTCGCTTTGAATAAAAGCATAATGTAATGAAAGCTGCTTGTTAAAATGATACTAAATACTACTGATATCAGGAGTCAAATTGCAAACCTATTTTCTGCAAAATGATGTGCTACCTTTATCCACACAGGTTCTCAGATGAGCTGAATGCTAAGATCCAGAAAGACCACAGAGAAAACTCTACTCTTCCCAAAATACTAAAAACTACAAGACATGTAAGGGATGAAGGGGAGGAGAAGGACAGAAGAGGTAAAGACAAGAAACAACCTGAAGACATGGATGAGAAAGTCCTCAAGGAGAAAGGGAAACGAGACAAGGAGGCTGGTGAAGATAAAACTACAAAAACAAAAAACAAGCAGTCGTCAAAGCAGTCTAAAGTGGTCCGGAATACCTCAGAACCTCTGACAACCATCAAACAATCCAAAACTCTTGGCACTAAGGGCATTGATAATGCAGCCTTGCTGGTCATGAAAAGTAAACTTGGAAAGGCTAGTGACACAGGGCTGAAGACTGATCTTACTATGTCTGAATCAACTAAAACTGTAACATCTAACAATACAACAAATCTGAAGGACAATAACACATCAACAGTAAAATCTAAAAATGGGAAAGTCGCTTTTCCAGAACAAGGACAAATCCAGTCAAACCATTTGGAGGATGCAAAAGATTCTAGTTGTTCTTTAAGTAAAACCCGGGCTGCCTTAAAACCACAGAGATCCCCTAACTCAGAGTCAAGTCATAAGCTTATGAAGAGCTTTGACAAGACAGACACAAAGGGGGTCAAGCTGAGTGAAAGCTCAACCATTCAAAATCAAGATGTAGGTTCAACTCCAATAACTTCTTTAGACTTAACTGTTCACCACACTGATATGAATACAACACTGAAGATAGGTATAATATCTACTACTGCCTCTTTTGAGAGTAACTCAACAACAGTAATGCCTAAAATGTCAAACAGTACCTCAACGCCTCAAGTATCTAAAGAGTCAAGTACTGACAACACCCAAAATCTAGACAACATCACTAAAGCTGTTGAGATTACTTCAGTCTCCAAGCATCAGATGAACGAATCAACCTTGGACAAAGAAAGAAGTGCCTCTGAATCTCTAAAGGGCATACAATCCAAGATGTCTGAGACTTCTTCAAGCTTTGGTACAAAATCCAATCCAAAGTTTGCCAAAAATTCTTCAACCTCAGAGTCTAAAACCCTAAATGATACCATGCTGACCCTTAATAAACCTTCAAAGGGCCTACCAGCAGACAGAGGACAGAATACAGCATCAACTGCAAGTAAAAATCAGCAGGATAGCAATAATACTTCAAATAAAGAAATCAAGGATGGCTCGATAGATACCCTATCTACCAAAACAGGGACAGGACATACCCTCCTATCTGATGCTTCAGGAAGGGATAGCACAGAGCAGCCTAATTCATCTGAGGGCTACAGTGTCCATCAGCAGAGCCACACCAAATCCAAACTCTCTACAGAATCCCAAACACCGGATAAAAACATAACTCCTTCCTCTGACCTGTTACATTTCCCCAAGGAGAACAGAGAGGATTTAGCTCTTTTGTTGTCCACAACTGCACCAACCAAATACATAGGAAATCAAACCTCAAAGATTTCCATAAGCTTGGACAATGAGCAGAAGAACCACAACAGTCAACCTGACCCAGAAGTAAAACTGTTCCATGCCAAATCTCTGATTGTAGAACCTAAGACAAAGCCAGGTTCTTATGGGAACCACGGTCGATCCACTGCAGCTGTGACCTCAAGGAGTCTAAAGCCATTTTCTATAGATACAGAGAGGAAAGGTGACCATCTGGAGCAAAGTGACACAATAAATTCATCCACAGAATCAGACTCAGTTTCAGTAATGTCTACAGTGACTCTCGAACAAAGGGATTTCACCAAAATTGCAGTCCTTTGCAATGTTGACACTACAGAACCTAATGAATTCAATCCATGTGAAAACACAAACCCATCTCCTTCTACACCTCCTTCTCCTCCTCCACCACCTTCATCCACTCCTCTCCTCCTGCTCCCACCCTCCACAACACTGGTACCCACCTTCTCTGTGGTTGGAACCTACAGACTGGCAGCTGGCAGTGAACACCTCAGCCTTGGGACCAACTTTCCTTCCAATGGCCTTAGGTGTGATAGTTCCCACCTTTCACCCACATATTACATCTGGCATTAGAGTCTGAAATGTTGACCTCATGCAAGACATGGATGAATAAACAGACATAAGTTGAATGTAATTTAGAGTGAAGTGGAGACAATTTTCTTTCTTTATTCATCAATCAAAAAGAATATGTTTGCAATTAAAAAGAGATTTGAGAGCAAAACAATTTGTATCAATTAAAAAAAAAACCCGCATCATTTTGCTTATAGATCAGTCCTCTTTGCTTGTGAGTTAAAAACTTTTGCTTGAGACTTCAAAACTTTTGCTTGTGAATTTCACTGCACGTCATGTGTGGATGAATGAGAGAAGACATTCTTTGGTGGGTTTGACCTGGCTGCAATGCTGACCCCAGCACAGCACCAACGCAGCACCAGCTACAGGGTTCAACCCACTCCTACCTTGCTTTATGTTACTGGGAGGTCTATTGTTCTTTGAAATTGAAATGTTTCCCATAAGTACTGAATTTCGCTAAAGGGCGTAGGCTACAGCCTTGTACATTCACAAGAAGAATGAGAAGATGTAATGTATAGTAATGCCCTGCTGCTGCAAGTAAGCTGGAGCCGGCTCTGGGGTCCAGCTCCAGCACCGGCTCCAGGGTTCAGCACCAGTGTGCTTGCAGCAGCAGCAGCAGCAGGGCATTACTATGCATTAGTTCTTCTTATTCCTCTTGTGAATGTATAGGCTGTAGCGTGCGCCCTTTAGCACCACACTGGAGCCAAGCCCCTCAGCTGGAGCTGCAGCCAGGTCAAACCCATCAAGAGAAACTCTTCTCTCATCCATTGGTGTAGGCCCTGCCCGTGAAGGGCAGTTAAATTTGCAAGCAAAACTGTTGAAATTGCAAACAAAGAGGAGTGATTTTCAAGCAAAATGATGTTTTTTTTTTTTTTTTTATTATTGTCACCAATTGTTTTTTGCTTTCAAATCTTTAAAATTTTTTATTTATTTTTGGTTGCTAATCCATTCTTTTTAATTGCATATTTATTCTTTTTGATTAATGAATAAAGGAACAAAAAACACAAAAAATCAAAATATTACATTCAGCTTTCTTTCTTTCTTTCTTTTTTTTTAAGTATTCCATAAACAATGGTTGGTGTAGACCATTGTTTTGTCAGGTGGGATCCCTATGTTACATTTCAACCTGCCTAACTGGGTGCCATCAATGGTTTCACTGCTTGATGTCAACATTTTTTAGCTTTACATTGTTGTAAAGTTTTCAGCCAGTCATAATGTTTTGTCCTTTGTTGTTTATTAGTCTTACAGTGGTTTATCTTACGTAATCTACAACAATATTTTGGTTAGCTTGGGCTGGAAGGCAGAGTAAAGATGAATGCATTGGCCGAACCAAACTTCAGCACAACTAAAGTATTAAACAATTTCCTAGTTGATTGATACTGATTCACAGTGGAATGCCTTAAGACAGAATTAAAACTCAGCCTTGCTGGTAGATCCACCTGTGGCCACTCTAGATATTGCAGCCAATATATGATAATATGAAGTTGCTGCAATCCATATCTACATCCAATTTGCACCAAATTTATCATGAATGATATGATCATGGTTGGAATGCATACAAAAGTCACCACCCACCAGTGAACATTAATCAGATCTAATATTCTGTGGAAATATGCCCATGAGCTAGAATGACAAGCAAGATGTTTATAACACTGACAACAGTACAGCTATGTACAAAATCTTTAATAAAATTACCAAAAAAGAGTGGAAATTGCACAAATGGAACACTACAGGTGGTCCTCGGGTGACGAACAAGTTCCGTTCCTACACTGTTGATGTAACCAGAATTTTCGCGTAAGTCAGAATTAACCCTTTAGTACCCCTAAATCTCTAAATAACTATCCAAATACATGTATTATACTTCATGTTAATAAAATAAAGTAAAAAATAATATACTGTATGTACAGTATACAGTACGTATGTACAGTAATGGCGGACGAGACTCTGGCATCGTAAAGTTGAAATAACGTAAGTCGGGTACGTCGTAACCCAAGGACTACCTGTATATGACATCTTCTGGTGTCATCTAATATCAGAGTTTCCCCTTTCATTCTAAGGGTTAGCTGTAGAACCTGAACCTTCTGGGGAGCACCCAAGTTAGATTAATGATCCCAAACATCTAGACTTTTGCAATGTCGTGCAGTTGCAGTTGGTCAATGGTGACTTCTTTACCATTTCTTCTTTTAACCTGTTCCTTAACACCTAATTTTTTTTTGGATTAGCATACCACGTTCTAAAACTTAACATTGAAAAACAACAAAGCTAAAAAAAAACTGACACTTCTTTGGAAAGGTAACAGCCTATTTAGTATGTAGCTGAAAGTACAATCTGAACTACGTCATGTTACATTTTGCTGAAACTATTTTCCCCTTCATTTGTGATTCATTTTGAATGGAAATGTAAGTAATCGTGGAATGGACTAACAATGTAACGTCATGACCACAAAACAGGAAGTCCCATTAGCTTCAGTCCAGGTGATTCTACCACCAATTATGTCTTGGCTTTCAGGAATGTGATAAAATAAACTTAGTGACAAAACTGTGGATGATCTACGCTTTCTAACAAGGTGTAGCGTGTCTATTTTGACAAATGTTTTATTGTAGAAACTTTAATGTATTTAATACAAAATGGCATCGAGTGGGTATGGAGACGTTAATAAGTTTTGGATTTTATTGACTATTTTCTTTACTTTTCTACCTATTTATGTCTGGCTTTCAAACGCTTTTATACACAGTCATGGTCATAATGGCTTAAATTCATATAAAACAATATTTTCTTGTTAACCCCTAAACACTCTAGCCTTGTGCGACCATAAGATAATGTTGGAACTCTGTGTCCTTTCCAGTAAAATTTTTACAGTGTGTGTGTGTGTGTGTGTGTGTGTGTGTGTGTTTTTAGGTACATAGATAAAGCAAGGCTTCACGGCAGCATTTACACTCGTCTGGTGCCTCAGCCACTATCCAGTCATGTCTCATCACCACTGCCCTCTCAGGTATCATCATAAACCTGTTTAATTTTTGAAAAAAGAACAATAATAATTATATAGTAATAATAATAATAACAGCAGAGAGGATGCTCATCCAATGTCATTGCTCTGTTTTTACAGGTGTCAGATAAAAGCCTGAGTTGTGAGCATTCCTTCCTGTCTGAACACAGTAACCTTGGTAACAGTAATGGTATCACCATAGCCAAGAAGAAATCCGATGTGCATTTCCCACATGTACGAAGTTCAACATTGCCAGAGCTTCAAGGAAAAGACGGTATTTAATGCACAAAAATGTGACCGTAGAACTCACGTCTAAGCAACACAACAACCACTAGCTGATAATTTAGAGCAGAAACATGAAAACTGAATATGTTTTGTAGCAGGTTTCAGTCTTTTATGTGCCACATGAGCCGTATCAGAATACAGGTAGTCCTCAGGTTACGACGTACCCGACTTTATTTATTACCCGACGTTATTTCGACTTTACGACACCGGAGTCTCGTCCGCCATTACTGTACATACGTACTGTATACTGTACGTACAGTAAGTACAGTATCTTATTTTTGACTTTATTTTATTAATATGAAGTATAATACATGTATTCGGATAGTTATTTAGAGATTTAGGGGTACTAAAGGGTTAATTCTGACTTATGCGGAAATTTAGGTTACTTGTTCGTAACCCAAATTTCCGTAACAGTTAACTACTCAGTTCCGTTCTGCCCTTTTATCAGCCCACTAAGGAAACATCATTTCCAAGACAACAATACTCACGTTATGGAAATGTAATTTTTATCTTGTTATTAGCATACCGCTGGCTAGTGTTTTAATGCCTGTAACATTTGTAGCTCGCTTTAATCTCTGAAGTCAACATTTTGTGAACTATTAAGTACAATATCTTATTTTGTACTTTATGTTATTAATATGAATTAGTTATTTAGAGATTTAGGGGGTATTTAGGGGTACTAAAGGGTTAATTCCGCGGAAATTTGGGTTACGTCGACAGCATAGGAATGGAACTTGTTGGTAACCAGAGGACTACCTGTAAAACTAGAGTAGCACTACACTGTGTGTTTGTTTACAGTACTAAATTGATAATACATGTGTTTTTTTTTTCAGGTAAACACTACAAATCTGTTGTGAAGGATCAAAAGAAAGACAACTTCAACAAACAGGCCTCCTCTTCTTCATCTGAACCACACGGATACAACTCTACTCACACTTACAAACTCTAAAACAACATGTTCTGCCATCTGTTCATCTGTAACCAAACCAACACTGATGTGGTGCCTGTACAATGTTACAGTCAGTCAATTTATATATTTATTGTGTTTTTAAATTAACAGAGTATTGATCATTTTATGATGTGAATCTTTTAATGGAACACTGTGATTTTTATGACAGTGGCTCATGTAAGATTAGACGGACTTAATAGTGTTTTTTGTTTACTTATGTGAAAATAAGTTATTATAAGTGATTTATTGCCATTTATTATAATATTATCCTTTGCATTTTTTTTTTTTTTGGGTGAAAATCAGTTATTTCCCTATATTTATGTAATTTACTGATCCTGTAGATAAAAGCTCAGAGTAATATTATTAATTATTATTATAATTTTATATGAAAACTAAAGAAAAAGGACTTTTTCAGCACACTATATTATAAAATGGAAGTGGACTCTCTCTCTCTCTCTCTCTGTGTGTGTGTGTGTGTGTCTGGGGCATCACACAAAATCCAGAAAGATCTGTCAGCTGCAGTTTTGTCATACTTATGTATTTCTGGTCAAAGAAGAGACTAAAAAAAAACAGCAAGTTGATTTTAAATTTTGGAATACACTAGCCTTACAATCACATTGCTCAGAATCAAGTGCACACATTGGTGGTGACTGCCGGACAAATGCGGTACAAGATGCATGAATAGACAACAAATATCCATGCTGAAGGACTGAGATGTTGTCCCTCAGGGTTGGGATGTGGTCCCTGGAATACTGTCTCTCAGGGTCGGGATGGGATTTGAAAAACAAGCCCCCTTTTTGGATCCCACCCTCAGTGTTGACAGTGATGAAGTCCATGACCTACAACCTGTGGTTCCCCACGGGTCAACACACTAGTATAACATTAACTGAATATAAAAACAACCTTCAGCAAACGCTGGCATTGTCAAACTCCACGGGTTTTACCAGTGAATGAATGTTGAAGAAGATGAAAGTATTAATGAGTGTCTGAATGTCCAAATAGGTCAGATAGATAGATAGATAGATAGATAGATAGATCAGTGAGTCAAAAGTTAAACATTTTAGTTCAGCTTTTGCACAGTTGTATTTGTTAAGGTTTTTAAGGGTTAAAAAAGTAATTTGTGATGCATTTCATCACGATCCAAAACGTCACTGAGTCGTGGCGTTCATCAGTGTCACTCATCACTTGAATCCTCTGAAGAAAATGAACCTGCTCTCCATCTGTTTCTGTTCATCCTACTGGCTCTCTCATCACTATGTGAAGATGACTGACTCCGCCCCCCTGTCGGCCGTCTGACAGACCCACCCAGTCCCACTCGGGCTCTGCTGTTCAGGAGGTACTGAAGGATGCTGGTGGCAGGGGGGGGTCTTCCAGAGTCCAGCTGTCTGCTGACTGACGCTCTGTTGTTGTTATTTGTCCGTTGTCTCTGTGGTGATTGACCTGCTGCTTTTGGGGGTGTGGCCACAACCTGCTCCAAAAGAGATTAAGTTTAAGTAAATTCAGATTAAGTAAAAAGTTCACATGGAGATTTTCTTGGAACAAATATAAATGGAAACACTGAATCGTCTCAGGCCTTGGGTGAAGTTTTTCGCTGCTGTCTTTCTGTGTTTGTTTGATAAAGGTTAAAGGTTAGCTCGCTTTGTTATCCCTGTAGAGGAATTCAATTCAGTCTCTGGATTTTACCTACATTTTTACATACATACAGTACTTTTAGTACTGTTAGCATTACCAGTTAGCATTAGCTCTTTCATCCCTGTGCTGCTCCCTGTGGCTCTGGGAACATGAATGAATCCTTAATTTAAATTTATTGTAGTTTAGTTTGTTAGTTCTTTATCCTCGGCCACACTGGACGCAGGGTATTGTTATCAGTTGGTTGTCCGTCTGTTCCAAAAACTTACAGTGATAAGTCAGGCCACTTGGGGCAGACCCCCACACAGTCCGTTGCACTCAATGCAGTCCCAAATTGTATGTGACAGTGAACAGCACGGTTAAAAAAAAAAAATAGGGATGAATGAAGATGCCTCTGTGAACCATCATTTGGAAAAACGAAGATTGGAGTCTCCACTTCCTGTCCGGTTTCATTGCAGCTTTACAGTGGAGATGATAGAAATGGAACTAAACAACAATAACTGTCACCAATATTTAGCTCGAGCCTGTCAAAATGCCCCAATGTTAACAGGTCTGGGTATAGGTGACATAGGCGGCTGCCTAGGGCACCACCTGCTGGAGGAGGGGTCAAATTACAGACAAAAAAATACAATAATACACACACACACACACACACACACACTCAGCTATGAGAATTGTTACAGAGGAGGAAACAGGTGAATGTGAATGTTTCCATAATAAACATGTGTACATACTCTGGTGGTAGTGGGAGATGTAGTCGTTGTAGTGGTAGTTGTAGTGGTGGTGGTGTCAGGGGCAGCTGGAGTGGGGGTGGCTGTGGAGAGGAAGAAAAACCTGCAGGTATCTTCCACAGGAGAACCATCCATCTCAGGAGGCTCAAAACCAGACAGAGACGGCATGGAGTGAACTGAGAGGAAGTACAAATACAGGTTTGTTATCTTTAACGGTCATATCCCTGTTAGGGTTTTCACATTCTTAATCAATGCTTTAATTCAGTTTTGCAAAATGTTCCCAAACTCATCATTTATTACCTTATAATGACAGACTAATACAGTTTTAGCATAAAAAAGTTACATATCATAACTAAACTATAGGCCATAATGATTTACTTTACAACAGTGGATCAGCATTTGTTACAGTCTTCCAAATTCCACTTATTATTTCCAATGTTGCACATACAGATAATAGACATACACTGATCATCCTGGTTGGGTGGTTCTGGTCAGCAGCAAACTGAGGGTTTTTAAAAAAATAACAGGAAAACACAACTAAAATAATTAATTGTAAGCAATATGATTAATAATCTCCGGGTTTAGTATTGAGCAGGGGTTCCCACAGTGGGGTATACATACCCCTGGGGGTACTCAGGAGAAGCCCAGGGGATATGTGAAATTTTGCGGAAAAAATACATTAAATGGGTCATTGTGTACCAAATACAAAATAAATAATGAGAATTAATGCTGAAATTTGAAACACAATAAAAACATTCATAGAACAAACAGTTTTATTGTCAATCATCTTGTTTGTTTGTTTATTTATTTTATTTATTTTGCACATAATGACAAATCAAACATTAGGGTTAGGTCATAAAACCCTGTGGGGCTTGTAAAGTTAATCTCACTCCTTACAGCATTAGTATTAATAAACAATAATAAACAAAGTATAACAAAACTATTAATCAAGAATCAAAGAAAAAGACTATGTGTAAGTGTGTGTGTGAGGAATATGTATATTTTCTGAATCAGATTATGTCCTAAGTTTATACTGGTAGTCCTCAGGTTACGACGTACCTGACTTACGTTATTTCAACTTTACGACACCGGAGTCTCGTCCACCATTACATACGTACTGTATACTGTACATACAGTAAGTACAGTATATTATTTTTAACTTTATTTTATTAATATGAAGTATAATACATGTATTTGGATAGTTATTTAGAGATTTAGGGGGTATTTAGGGGTACTAAAGAGTTAATTCTGACTTACACGGAAATTAGCTTGTTATTAGCATACCACTGGCTAGTGTTTTAATGCCTGTAACATTTATAGCTCTCAACTTTTTGTGAGCTATTAACCATGCATTTTTTAAAAAAAAAACAAAAAAACAAACTCTACCAGTATAATTTACTTCTGTTTGAACAACTGAGTCCACAAATGAAAGCAGCACGTCTGTGGCTGCTGTGCTGCAGTTCAGTGCACCAGTAGTCTGATTTACTGGCCTGTCCAGCAGAGCGAAATGCAAGATTCTTTTTGGATGGTTACCACCGCATCCAAGCAGTCTTTTGTGGTCCCTGTAGTTCAGAAGCTGGTCCAGTCCAGTCACAGCTAGCAGCAGCCATCTGTCTTTGTATTTTTTTGAACACTTGTCTTTGTCCAAGAGCAGGGCTTCACATTGGCCCTAGTCCGATTGTCCTGGACTAGTAAAACATCTTCCCGGACAAGCAGACTTGTCCAGAAACTTGTGCGAACAGAAATGATTTTTTTTAGAGTGAGCTTTATTACTCATTTTATGAAACAAACGAATTGTATACCATTTCTTTAGTCTGGTGAGCGCCAGACTAAATCACAAGTGAGATTTAGTCTGGAGACCACCCACTCATTTTCTGGTATGTAGCCGCTGATTGGGCGGTACGATAATCTATCACTCCCCGGGGAGAACCTATGCTGCCTTGCGCGCGATGACGTTTGTAGCGTGTAAACGACTCTAACGCTAAACGCTTTTCATCTTTTAAAGTGAACTTACGTCCTAAACCAGTGGTTCTCAAAGTGTGGCCCGGGGGCGGCCCTCTGAAACATTTCTGGTGGCCCTCACTAACCAAGAAATAAATTAATGGGCTGATGAACTTACACCTGTAAATGACACTAAACAACTTAAATAACCTAAATAGCCTTGACTGATCATTATATACTAAACCTGCAATATTTTCTTACTACAATACTGCAAATTGAATGTATTTTTCAGTCTTTTATTTCTGCCCCCACCCCTTCAGTGGCCCTCCGGTCGGCACCGGATTTCTATATCGGCCCTCATCCCTCAACACTTTGAGAACCCCTGTTCTAAACTATTTAGAACACTGTCCAGAGCTTCTTCGAAAGATACCTTTGCATCTGCTGCCGCCATGATGGATTCGCGAAAGAAAACTACTAATTTCCATTTGTCCAATATGTACGCGTCATCGTCTTTCATCCCTCCTCATTCTGTGATTGGACCCCAGATCAATGCGAGGATTTTGGCCATGGTCTCCAGGCTGTCGAGCAGTTCGAAAAGAGTGTGCAAGTCAGCATGGGTACTCCCAGACTAGCATTTCTTTGGATAATAAAATAAAAAATCAAGGTAGTGAAGCTCTTAATTTTACCTCCGAGGTAACTATTTTTAGAAGCAACCAGCTTTCTCTGCTCCTGTTTTGGTCCATAATCCACCAATAACATGACCCCCCCCCCCCACACACACACACACACATTCACACACACACATTATTGGTGCTTAACAGTGGCTATGTAAATCAGGAATATTACTAAGGATTTATTTATTACTCAATGAAAACAGGAGCTGGAAGTTTATATTCCATCCTTTGTTTGTGAGCTTTGTAAATTTAACAGTGACCAGTAAAGCTGTTAACTCTCTGTAACAGGGTCAACAGGTGCTGTATGTGCGTGTCTGTCTGTATACATTAAGCTGGCTGTGCCGACACCTGATCTGTCACTTTGCATTGCATATTTCATGATGACAGGCCAAAGGTGTGTTTTCCTTTTGTCTGAACAAAGCAAAGCAGACAAGCGAGTGAAGGGAGTGGAAAAAGTTGCATGTGTTTTTGTTGTTGTATCTGGTGCCAAAATAAGAAAACAGGTCATCGCTGTGTGACACTAGGTGTACGCACGACGTGTTTGCCTGTCGTAGATGATTTTACATTGTTGGTATAAAATCTTGTGAGTTCTGCTTGACTGTGTGACTGTCAAAACAAAGGTCTGGTGTCAGATTTAAAGTAAAAGAAAACAAGTAAGAATTTCAGAAAAGTTCTGATCTACTGGGATTCAAACACACAACCATCTCTGAGGACAGGCTGAAAAACAGAACATACTTCCTGTTCTCAAGGTGAAAATGCCAGAGGTCAGAGAAAAACGGTAACAGTAACTCAATCACTGGTTGTAACTGATGCGTGCAGAAGACCAACTATGCCAGTATAACATTATGGGCTAAAATAGCAGCATATACACCAACAGGCCACTTTATTAGGTACACATGGTTATAAACTGCATACTTAATAAAATAGCAGGTGGAATTGGTAGTTCCAAAGACTTTGAGATTACTCACTGTGAGATGGTCTGGTGCTCTGAACTCTGCTTCCAACCAGGAGGAACAGGACGGACAGAGCTGTGAACCTGCGACACATGACGACCGACGGAAAGACGATCAAAAATAGAGAATACAGAGCAAAGAGCAGGAACGAGGGGTGAGGAAAGTGTGAGGATGAGTTAATATAAATGACATAAGAGGGAGGGAAGGAGTGAAGAAAAGGAGGGGATGTGAGGGAAAAAGATGGATAATGTCTAGACTGTGAAGTTTTGTCTGAACACAGTCGACAGGGTTTGTGGTTTGAGGATTGCAACAGAGTTAAATCTTAGTAATCCTAAGCTGCTTTTTATTTAAAATTTATTCATGCAGAACTGTTGATGGAACTATATTCAGCGGCCAACGCCCTGATCCACAGAATCACTGTCATATATTTATATTGTAGCGACCCAGGCATCGCTGATTACAGCAGCTGCCGCAAGGCATGCTGGGGGTTTGTTAGTGTCTTGTTTTTAGGTTGTTCAGTTTAAGTTGCTATGTGTTATTAATGTAATCATCTAGTTTTGTCATGTTCTATTTATTTTGTGATTATTTACTGTATGTGTGGGAAGGAAACGTGAGCCAGGTTGACATGCGCTGCCATGGCTCCGGTTCCTGGGGAATGTGTTCTGTGTATTGAAAGGTATACTTTCCTGTGAAACATGGAAAATGTCAAAATAAAAGCTCAGTTCACAGAAAACAGTTGTCATATCTATCTGTCAACAATATTTTCAATGATCTCATCTTGTATTTATACATTGATAAAAACACATTTTTTTTTTTTAGTGTACACCAATGTAATCCACCAAAAACTGACCACAAAGATCCACTGGTGACCAAAATCATGTTGTTGTTTTTTTGTCTGCATTCATCCTCATAGTTTACCACCAAAAACAGGGTGTTAGCTTTTTATGAGATTGATGCATATTTTATTCTTGGAGCCAAATATTTTAATATTTAATATGTGACTGTCACCAGCCCTCCCTGGAAACTCAGCTGTCATTCTTTATTAGATTTTCCCTTTAAGAACCATAGAGGACAGTGCTGCAGTTAAGGGGGAGACCGATAGAACATAGCAAAAGACAAGATGGGGGGGAGGGTTACCAACAATCAATGCTCAGAGGTCCAGGTGTGATAGAGACTGTGTTAATCCTAACAACTGATACTACTTATAAAAACAGCACCAAAAACAAACAAAAGAAAAATGGTATTAAGCTCCTGAATTGTGGAGGTCTTGATAGTTTAGAGCAGTGGTCCTAACCCTTTGGTTTTCTTCAGGATCTAGCTCCATAACTATAGAAAAGTCCATGGACTATATGAGAAAACATGAGTCGCCATCTGGTGGACATTTGTTATTATTACCACAGCA
>JAPSES010100378.1:7485-19613 GCA_029822895.1 Maxillicosta whitleyi | reverse complement strand
TGTGCTTTATAAACTATCTACTGAAGCTTTCAAAAAGAAAAGGTATGCATTCAACTTTGTGAACCTGATGAGCTGCTGAAACGTTGAGGAGGCGAGAAGCAGCCGGGGACCCTGCTTCCTCTGTTGGATCTGGGCACAGTGCCGAAGCCACAATTTGACACATCCACCGCTAACGCAACCGCACCGTTGACGAGGTCACAGAAAGCCCCGCAGCTCCGGCTCACAGCCTGCTTTCACTGCACTCCGGGGGAATTTCCTTCTCCAAATATTTACTAAATCATAACATCAAAACGTTGAAGTCAAGTCCTCTCAAGCTGCTTACAACCAAAGTGCAAAGTGGAAATATCAGGAAATTAGCTTCTACTGAAATTCCGATGAAACTTCCACACTTAATAGATTGGTCAATAAAATATCAATGAACAGGGAACAACTAAAACTGAAGAGAGACAAGCACAAGAGTCCGACATGTGGTAAATAAACCAAATACGGGCCGGTTACACATGTGAATACACCACAACAGGAACCATTTATGAAATGCCAAAATAAAAACTGCACTTCCGCTCTTGGTCCGTATTCTGATTAATTCTACGATGAAAAGATGGGATACATTGTTTCAGTTTAGTAATTTTGAGGATTTCCTACACATGAGTAAGCTGTGCTGTAAACACAGCTGTTGCCTTCACAGACTCACATTTCTTATCAAATGCCTTTTTCCATCCAGACCTCAACTAAAACCGGGTCAAAATGGAAATTCTTCAAAGAGAAAACATGTTTTTGGCAGATAACGTATGTATTCGAAAATTAACTTCACAGAGCAACTTATTTACCACCAACCAAAGAACTACAGTTGTTTACTCTTATGTATATTAAAAGGGCAAAGATATATGTATTTAAAAAAAAAAAAACTTTAATGAAAGGCAGATACCATCACTTGTAGACATGCATTTACACATAGCATAGTTATATAAACCTATATATTCGTCTATAAAAACTACGAGACTGTTTTAATGCAAACCTTTGTTGACTTCCGTTGGACATAAGTTTAATGTTCTGCAGATATGAATCCAGTTTGGTCATATATTAGAGTAACAACTAGACAAGTAGTGCAGCTGGGGCACAGACTAAAATATCTGGACTGATTTCAAGATGCTTGTGCTTTAAACATTTCCAAAGAAGATTCGTGGTCCGGTCACATAGTTCGCTCTCTCATACTACTCGTAGTAGGTTTCCAACTGGAGGACTTGCTTCCAGGTCGTTTGTTGTGCTAGCTGCTGCTGTTCCCTACATCTAAGCTTTACCATAATGCTTTAAGTTAGTAAATCTAAAGTTAGCCGCTGTTAACTTAGCTCAAATGTATCATTGAGTCTGATAATGTGGACTAAATCAGAGCCAACATGGCTGTAAAGTGTAGTTGGATATTTTTCCAGCTAAGTTGGCTAACAGGAGCTATTTGTGGTTTCATTCTGTGCTCCAGCAGCAGGAGCAGATAAGCACGCATAGCTGCCTGGCTAATGTTAGCACCGCTAGGCACAAATCAAACCCCAGAGTGGGCCCTGGCCCGAAAATACCCCCGATTAGCCAACATTAAACCGGTTTACCCCGCCTGTTAACTACACCTGAATTCGTCTACATATGGCACACAGACGAAAATCAAAGCTGAAATGCGGATTTTGACAGAAACTCACCTCGTATGAGCAAACAAAAACTACACAACAACAGACTCCGCAGCACGACACCCATCTTTCTCCCTTTTCTTGGCCCTGCCGCCGCTTTTTCCTCAGCGCAGCATTCCCATCGCTGCGGCGGCTTCCTCTGGCAGAATTGCGTATTTTTCAACGATAGTCAGTTATTAATGCAGCTGTAATGCGCATTAAATTATTCCCACTTCCATCCTGGCTGGCTGTCTTCTTGCTAACTGCGTTGGATCAACTCTCTGTGTCTCACATTGTCCTGCAGGAGCTCCGTCGTCTCCTTCCGCTGTGAGGAAGCTGCTCCCCCTGCCTCCCTCCCTCCCTCCGCTCCTTCATCCACCTCCACCGCCACCTCGCTCCTCGGCTCCCCTGTTCTCTATTGTTGTGCTGATTTCATGCTCTCAAGCCAAAGATAATGTTACAACACGGAAAACGCCCCGCCGCCCGCTCGTTTTACTGCTGCTAAATGAGAAGCTAATACATCCCAGACACTAAAAAATATGAATCCGCCGCTAAACAAGACGAAGTTCAGCAGAAACGGGCACATTCCAGTGGGACTAGTTTATCACAGACTTAGAGTTTACCCCAACTCCAGCTGCAGCAGAGTACAGGAGGAGCAACAGCTTCAACAGGGAAATGATCATCCTCTATTTTATGTTCCATATATAACAACACAAGCACACACAACAACAACAACAACAATAATAATAATTTAATCTCTGAATGTAATAACAAATACTGTCTATAGGATGAAACTGAAAATTACACCTCTAAGCCACTACAGGATACTGTTGAATTAAAAAAAAAAAAAAAAAAAAAACTGTAGAAGAAATAAAAAATATTATGACAAATTTATTTAGGATAACTTTTAAAGTTTCCCAACAGAACAGTCAGAAATATTAGATTCAATCGTAAGAAAATGATGAAAACAACCCCAATGACAAAGTTTAGAGCTCAAATCAGATTACTGAACGATAGCAAAAAAAAATAAAAAATAAAATAATAATAATAATAATAATTCTATGATTAAATCACGCGTGAAACAAATAGTCCAAATAAAATTCCCATCATGAAACTTGAGGTTAAGGGAAATTATTTTGCGATATATTAAATGTTAGGACGACAGAGTGACTCTGCTGTGGCGTTCACACCCCTACAGCAGGTTAAAAAAACTGTTTCGTTTATAAAACAGTAACAAGTGACAAAAACTTTAAGTGAGTGATTGAATGGTAAGGCTTTAGAGTTCTGTGTCTCATTTTCTATACTGTTCATATACATATTAAATTTATATATAACAATAACAACACTTCAATTGTTGGTCTTTAAACATGCACTATCCCACATTGTGATGGGCTGCACTTTGTCTGCAGCCTGCCGCAATATAACGTTTTTAAAAAGTAGAAACTGAAGGAAGGATAACATATGTAAATTACTGAATCACAAATAATGATCTAACGTTTTGGTTGATATGATGTCCTTTTTCTACCCCAAAATTTATGAGACATCCTGTGAAATCACAAGAAAAAACACAATCTAACAGGATTACTTTTAGAAAACGTCCGACCACAGCCGTCGCCTTCGCCCACAGGGAGCTGAGGTAGGCTCCAGCACTACACACTGTTGGACCCTCTGGAGGATAAAGTGGTTCAGAAGATGACACCAGAGACCACACATCAAAAATCACATTTTTTTTAATCCTTACAAGAACAAAACATCAAATTCCAAACTTATGCAAAAGCATCACTTCACAAAACAAGACCAAACTATTACCATCAATGCAAGTTATTGGACATTTTTCAAAATCAAAGTAGTACAAGTGATAATAGCCTAATAGTAATAGTAATAACTGAGGTGCAGTGCAGCGACAGGCGTCTTCAGTTCAGTGACATTCATCAGGCAGCTGCTGCCCCCTGCTGGTGAACCGATGCTCCAGCACATTCTGTCCAGTCCTGACGCTGACATCCAATACAAACGTACGTATAGGAAAATAGTGCGCAGCCAGTGTACTCTTACCTATGAAAAAACATTTTACTATTTAAAAAGAAGCAGATCATACTTATCAAAAACACAGGATACAATAGTGCATCGATTTTCAAAGAATTGCATCCAGTTTCAATTTTGATCCACATGTGAAACAGAATATGTGGACAGAATACAAAAACCACACAGTGAGATAGTGAGGCAGACATCTAGACTGAGTTGGTGATTTAATCACAAGCTCATATGGCTGAAGCATGTAGAAGTAAAAGACATGCAGGTGTACACCTTATACACAAAGGGTTAACCCCATGGCAACAGTGTGTCGCTCAGCTCATAGTTTCTTTACAGAATTCAACTCCAGAGGCTTCCTGAGTATCGGGGAATAAAAATATTGCTTTTTGTTTTCATTGTTTTCCATTGCCAGCTGAAGTGTTTGTCTACAGTTTACAGCACAAAAACAAGCTCATCTACATAACTCATCCGCAGGGGGTTAAAAATATTAAAATGGTAATACCACGACTTTCTCTGGTGTGAACTCAGCTAAAAGAAGGAGGTGCATGAATAAAAACCAACATCAGATAAATGACACACTTTTGCAGATAAAGCTGAAGTATTGCTCCCACAGTGACCAAATAAACACGTAATTCTAAACAGAGGATACTTTTTTAAATAATGGGAACATTTTTGTGATTTAATAAGATACAGCATTTAGCTATCACACCAATACAAGTTTAAAGTAAATCTGAAGTAATAGAAGGGATGTCATACTGACATTATAAGAAGTATAGATAAAGTTCCAGGTTATAATGTTACTGTGTTTTTCTTTTAGCCAATGCTCAGTAAAAGTCAAAACTCTAAAAACAAACAAAAAGAAATTTAAAGTAAAAATGTAATTCTTAGGCCAAATTCAAAGTGCTGAAATGACTCATTATGAAAACACACATTTTAATGCAGAAAAAAAGCTAAAAGCCAACAGAAAAAAGTAGCATTTAAGGACTAAAAAGGCCTTGATTTGGAAAATACTATTCATGTTTGTTCAACACAATAAAAAATACAATCAGAGCACTGAAAAAAAAGGCTAATCCTCAGGTTATGAACTCAGAATCTGTGGATTCATTGGCCCGAGGTTCTGGAATTACAAATAAGAGCCAGACAACTAGAAGATCTTGAAAAACTAACACTGTTGAGTATCAAATCGGTAGAATGCAAGTTGCTTCAGTTAAACAGAGCTGATCAGAATACAGAGAACACATAATAATCTCTGTGTGTGGGGGGGGGGTGTGTGAAAAATGATATTATTGTCATACTTTCAAGCTTGAGAAGGAAATGTGCTCCTTTACATTTCACAGCACAGAATGTGAAAGCTGTGTGATTGTAGGCAATATGGGATTTTTATATGATAACATTTCTTGATTTGCTGAGTTGACATTCATATCCTTATTGCCCATTCTTATTGACAAAAAACAAGGTGCATAACCCACCCACACAAATTCTCACAATGCAGTGCATTGTTTTTAAATCCACACAGGTCTGAGTTACCCTTCCTACAGAGTATTGACAATTTTCTTTCAACAAAAATAAAGCGAGTACATTGAAACTCAGCAGTTTATGTCACTACCCGATCTGTGAAAGAAACCTGATTTGATTATAAGACATATGCAAAAATGTGGCTACCGTGCCAGTCATGGCAGTCTTCTGGAATTCAGATAAAATGTTATTTTTGGATTCAACTGTTATGACACAGAAGATTTTTCTTTTTTTTTTTAAATTCTCACCTTTTGTCTGTTATGAGAAAAAAAATATTGATATAGTCTGTGGTGAAATGAAAGGAAACTACATTATTAAATGATTATTATATTTTTATAAACACTTGATGGGATATCTTAACATTAGTTACAGTTTAACTTTAACCACAACCTTATTAGGCTTTTAAAATGAAGTAAACTGCACTTTGTTTCCTAGTGGATGTCAGTTACTTTGTGACTTTAAACATAGATCATCACAGCCCAATCCCAAGCAGTGCTTGATAGTTTTCAGTAATCATTTCATAATTACCTCTCAGCATGTTGTAATTCAAGGGTTTTGAGAGAACATAAGACTTTTACATCTACTCCTCAACAAATCTTAGGAAACTGCTTCAAAATACTGGTGACAGGAGGTAGCCACGTTTTCACACATATGTGGAAGTCCTTCCATTGGGACCCAACTTTAGAAAAAAAGAATCACACTGATCTATGGCAAGAGAAAAATAGTGTTTTGGTCCTGTTTGCATTACATTATCACTTATTTTCCAAGAAAATCACAACACTACACATACATGTAATTAGACTAGACACCTGAAACTGGCCAAAGTGATGTCGATGCTTTTCTTTTCACAAGCTGCTGCGAGGTACTGAAAACATCTCTGCAACTTCAACGTGACCAGACTTGTAGTGGTTTTCCCGTCTTTTAATACTTGTTCTCAAACAACGAGGTGAGATGAGTGAAGGTACTGGCCCTTTCCGTGTCGGTGATGTAACCAGACTATGTGGTGTCAGACAGTACACTAAGGTGTTTCACTCAAATGTAGATAATACCTTACTACCTTTACTGCAAGTTTTTTGGCTGGTAAAAAAAAAAAATATTTTAAATGAATAAACATTATATGAATTGATGGCATAATTCAAACAGGATCAAAAACGTATTAGCCTCACACCATCCAGTGCCATTAAAACCTTACGTACATTGGAGGGGATCGGACTGCTGCCTATGGATCAGGTATTGTTATCTTAAAACAATGCACACCTTCTGGGTTAAATCCAAGACTCTGTGGTTGTGATATATCGTAACAAAGTGAAACAGATATTCAATTACTGTGTGACTGTGCTGTTTAGAGATTTATAAGTTATCAGATGATTTAAGAATGTCAAATCTGACTGTCCATTAAAGACAAAGACCTGTGAAGTGTTTTGTTGCATTGCGTCGTGTCCCTTACACTTCATAGTGCAGGTCATTGAGCTCCAGTCTTGTGTAATGGCGTCTGTCAAAGGACTCCATAGCTTTGCGGCCACCGACGGCCAGAGCCAGCGTGAGTACAGCCAGCCCCAAAACCATGAATGCCACCATCCCACTCTTCACTGCCCCCCGTCCCGCTGCAGCCACTTTAGCCTGACTCTGGTCCTGGAGACTGTGGTCCGACTGGGCAGCACCTTTGGGCACGATGAGCAGACTGGCTGCTGGACTTGTCCTTGTGGTGGGGGGCTCAGTTGTGGTTGTAGTAGTAGTTGTAGTAGTGGTAGTTGGAGGAGTATAGGGGGTGGTGGTGGGGGGGGGGGCAGTGGTAGTAGTTGTAGTGGTGGTGGTTGATGTTGATGCTACAGTAGTAGTGGTCGTTGAAGGAGTAGTAGATGTAGTAGTGGTTGTTGTAGGAGTAGTTGTTGGATTTTGAGTTGTAGTTGTAGTTGTAGTTGTAGTTGTGGTTGTTGTTGTGGTTGGGGATGTAGCAATTGTGGTTGGGGGTACTTCAACGTCCGGCTGCAGTTTCCCATCAGTTCTGAGTTCAGCCTTTTCGTTGTCAGACATTAAAACAGGAAGTGACACGGTGGAGCTTGGAGCAGCTCGGGCTGATGTGGTCATATTAACAGGGTGAGGCTTTGCTTTCTTGGTGGTTTTATTTTGCTTTTTGCTGGTTTTGCTTGTTTTTTTTGTTGATATGATGGGCATGGTAGAAGCTGTTGAGGTGGTGGTGGGTGGCATGGTTACCGCAGGCATGGTGGCTATGATAATAATGGGTGGGGGTGCTGTAGTTGTGGTGGTGGGTGGTGTTGTGGTTGTTATCATAGCCGTCGTTGGTGGCATTGTTGTTGTACTTTGTGTGGTGGTGGTTGTTGTTGTTGTAGTGGGGGGTTCTGTGGTCGTAGTTGTGGGTGGTACTGGCGTTGTAGTGGTGGTGGTTTGTTCTGTGGTGGTGGTGGTGGCAGTTGTTGTAGAGGCAGGTCTAATTGTGGTTGGATGAATCAAACCTGCAGAGAGAGGGAGAACACAAACATAAAAGTGGAATTCCTTTGGGTATTTTATGTCCCCTAGGAAACAGACCTACATCTTATCATAGTAGGCATGTAAAATTAGGATAGGACAATATATGCTAGTCTTTTTCTGACTCAGTTTCGGACATAAAGTGTTTTTGAGGAACCATAATAAGGTAGTTAAACATTTGTGTGATTTTTTCCCCTTTTTGGTTGGCTTATTGCCTTCGTTACACTGGAGTGTTCGGTATAAATTTGTGGTTTCTCTGCCTTTTGTTCATCTTTGTATTTTATTCCTGCTTATGTTCAAAATAAAGTTTATCATTGAAGGTAAACTAAGTGATTTTAAGCAGAATTATTTGTGAATTGATGTACTGTTGTATCCTGTGTTTTTGAGAAACATATTGTTTTTTTAGGATTGTTTCACAGACACACACTAATAGAGGACCAGAAGCAACACTGGTGGTGGTGGTGGGCTGGGCTGGCCGGGGGTGGGGCAGGGAATTGAGCCAGTGACCCTTTGGTCACAAGCCCACTCTCCAGTCTTCTAGGCCACAGATGCCCCATAGTCATTAAATACAACCACCTTCTGTTTCTTAAGTTCAAAGTCTGTGGCCACACAGTTTAAGGATGACTTCGAAGACATGGTATTATGACATTATAGTGACGAAATAATCAATCAAATGTAAATCAGGAAATATCTTTGTAGGATAATAGTTCTGAAACATCAGAGAGATGGATTATACATGTCCGATCTGCATTTATAATCTACGTAGTCATAATCTAATCATTTACTAGTCTGCATTAATCTGACTGCTTTAGTTATGTATTTTACAGATTTACATTTTCACACACCGACTCACAAGAAGGGTCGTGTTGGAATAAGCCTGCCATCGATTGACTGTTTAACAGCATCCTCCTCCCTTTCTGCTACCTACAGTATGGCATCTGCACTGTATCTTTAGCCTCATGCTATCCATGATGTTGGTAATTTGTTTAAACAAATGTGAGCAAAGCATAGATTTTTTCACCTATTTCAGAATGACATCAGGGCAAAATTGTGGGTAAGTGAAATACATTTTTATGAACGAAATATATGAAGACCTTAGGAAATATTGTGTAATTCTTTGACATAGATGAAATTATATACATAAGTCAAACTGAGAGTTGAAGATTAGGGGTAATTATATCCCTGTCAGCCTACATTATTGCCTTTTACACCTATATGGATCCATATTCAGCCTTGTGGTTGGCAATAACAATGTGCTCCTTCTGTACTACCTCCTGAAAGTTGGATGTTTGTTTTTACCTTTATAGATATCATAGGTGTTGATGCCTTCCTGAGCCTTCATTAATGGACAGTCCTGCTCTGTCGGGCAGTGGAACAGATAGCAGTTATCCTCACTGGTGTGTTTTTTGGCATTGAACACAGCCATGTTACACCTGGCACCTTTAGGAACACAAAAAGACGTCACTAAAGTCAATGACCACAGATGCATAATTTCAAAATAGTGTAACCACAGAAGATGAAAAATAAAAATAAATAAAGATTAAAAAAAAAAGTTTAGCATGTTGGGTATAGAATATAAATCAAATAGATTGGAAATAATTAGACTTTCAGTACTTAAACATGTTTAAATGGTATGAATGGCTTGTGTCCTGTTGTTGTAGCTCACCTGGCTTTACTTCTTCTGAACAGCAGGCCAGAACACAGTCCCGTTCCGACCGGACTACCCGGACATCTGAGGCCGTCCCTGGTCTGCTCATGGCCATTCTGACATTAACTGTAACACCTTGGTGTTGCCTGGAATAACACGTCTCTTGGTCCACAGCTGACACAGGAAGTGAGGTCATTGACATTAACACAGCAGCAGTGGTGAGCAGTCTGAGTGTCCATGGGGGTCGAGTGTACACTGAAGGAGTCATGGCAGCAGTAGATCTACACAGCTCTGATCAGAAACACCTCTGAAGCCACAGGACGAGAGCAGAGAATCCACAGAAATGTACTGTCAGGAGACAAAAACACAGCATTAAGGTGCTGCTACTGATATTCAGTGGGTACATTCAGAGTGGTCTCACATCTGGTTGTCATAGAATAATCCAATCCACACAAAAATCCATGTAGTAGATATAAACATACAGAAAAGCAGACATCTTTTAAAGTGTTTTCAGTTCCCCTAATATACACAGGTTACATAAGACACTACATTATTCAACTATTACTGTATAAATTACATTAAAACATGAGGCGAGTGAATCTTTATGCTGCTACTTTAAATGTACAACAGAACAGTTTGTGGTTTGTTTGTATAATTTGTATGTATTGAAACCAGTCAATTGTTCAGAGTAATGGGGGGGGGGGGGGTTGGAGGTGAAAAGGAGAGTGCAGACAGGGTGGAACAGGTGGAGAAAAGTATCAGAAGGGATGTAGGACTATATGTGGGCCAGTAGTGGCACAAGTGATCTGGAAGGGTTTAGAGATGACAGGAGGCAGAGCTGAAGATACGGAGATTTAAAAAACAAGTCCATCAGACAGACAGACAACAGTGACAGAGCCCAGACATGTAGAGGATGGATGGTGAATATATTGGAAGAGGGATGATGAAGATGGAGGCAAAGAGGAAGGAGATTTATGGATGTGGTGAAAGTAGAAGAAGAAGGAGACAGAGTGAGATGGAAGCCAAGGATCAGAGACGCATAAAAGGAGCAGATAAAAGTAGGAGTAGATGTACGGAAGGGAGAAAGCAATATGAAAGGGTTTATATTACAAACTGTTGCAATTTAATATTTAAGACTTAGAAAAAGTATCTGTGCAATAATACATAAAATTCAGATGCATCAGGATCATTTTGTATCTGACTGACAGGTTAGTCATAAAACTAAACTGAGTCCAGACAAGTGATGACTCTTTATGTAACACACTATAAATGTTGGTCTTTTCAGCAGGTATTGAATTGTTGCTGAATTTGAGTTTTCTCAACAAAAAACAGCCTCTTTTAAAATGTAACTCAGTATCTTTACTTCACTTATCACCTTTACAAGTGTGATGTGAAATCTTGAAGCAAATTTTAACAATGAGATTTAACATTTTCAAAGACAGTTTTAGGGCGGATTCATATTAGACGTATACATATGTTAAGTACTGGATATTATTGAGCAACTATTTAGAAGCATAAGTATAAATGAGGAGATTTATATTATTCTTTATGTGTTTTTGTTTTGTTTTTTTTAATAAAATGCATTGGAAACTGGGCTGTAACCAACGTCTGACACAGTCTAAGTTTATGCTGTACTGAAAACAGGCCAGTTACCTTAAAGATGTTTCTATCCAAACACAGCATGTATTTATTGATTGATTCCTGATCTGTAAAAACAGATCAGGAATCGTGGATGACACTTTTTTGAGTTCAGGAAAAATTTCTTTTAATTTGTCATACTATGGAAAAATGAAAACCAAGTCTATTGGTGATCAAACTACTTAAACAACAGTAAGTCTCAGCATTATATAAGAAAACATCAAAACCAGTCAGAGAAAAGGCGCATTCCAAAGCAAAACATATTTCCATGAACCTTTTCACTGCAAACAGATTGTGCTTAAATGTATTTATAGAAGTTTCAGAAGTAAGCAGCAGACAGAGCATTAGGACCACAGCAGTGTGTCTTGGTGACAGCTTTTACTGTACGTGACACTACAAAACGTTGACTTTGCTGTTGCTGAGTCCCAGATCTGTCTCAGCTGACAACAGAACTACAAGAACTAAATATGAAATCAAACTGTGGAGTAAAAATAGTAATCTAAAAATGGCAGCTGCTTCAGAAGTGGAGAAAGTGAACGAGGTCAGTGAAGTTTTAACACTGTGAAGATACGACCCCCCCCCCCACATGATCAGACCTTTTTAAATGAAATCTACCACTTTGAAGGAGATTAACAATAATCCTGACATCTTTTACACAGGATTTTTTGCTGCTTGAATTATTTACCAGATTAACAGCTAAACTTATAACAGATATATTCATTTGTAAGTGTTGAAGTGTTTAACACTGAGGACTCACCGGGCTGGCAGTGTGAGCAGTCCTCCATCAGATGTGATCACAGTCCACAGTGCAGGACTTTAGCCTGTCTCCTGTGTGGGACAAGGGAGCATTATTTATCTCTTTTACAGCTGTTATCTGCCCTGCTATCAACCTGCTTAGCGTCACCAGGTGTGACTGCACCTTGGTCCTGTCTGCAGTTGAGAAAAACAAGTGCATGAGGGTTCTAATGAGACACATAACAGATGATAGCTTCCATTTCTTTACTCAGGATCCACTCACTAGCTTTTTCCAGAGCTTTTAAAGTCAGATTATATGAGGGAAACACTTACTTTTCCTCATACAATGTGACTGAATGAAAATGTGAGGTTTTAGCTTTTTTGGTAAAATTAATACTATCTATGTTCTGTCATATAGCAAA
>JAPSES010100205.1:0-19665 GCA_029822895.1 Maxillicosta whitleyi | reverse complement strand
CTCAGAGCGAACATTTCCTGAAAATTTCATTAAAATCCGTTCATAACTTTTTGAGTTATCTTGCTAACTAACAAACCAACCCTGGCAAAAACAGAACCTCCTTGGCAGAGGTAGGCTAATTATAATTGCTTTAAATGGTTCTGCCTCTTGATTTCTGAGTACCTGTCACATTCTGACCACAAATACGCCATTTAAAAACCACAAGAACAATCTTTTAAACTTAAAAGCTATATTAATTTGACATTTATGCTGCTAATTGGTGCTAATTTTTAACAACTGACATGGACATATTCATCATGATAAAATGCCATGATAATATCGAGGGGAATGACAAGTCCTACAATTTGTGAGTGTGACGTGTTCCAATACTTTTGTTCATACAGAGCACAAGATAATCTGGCACCAAATGAATTACCAGACACTTTTAACTCCCATCTGAACACTGACACATCAAGTCAAAAGAATTATTAAGGTGTGTAGGCATAAGACAGCCTGAGCCAAACGCAGACTCAACAGACAACAGGAAATGGAATGGATTTAACACCCAACAAACACCTACACAGCTACAAAAACAGCCAAAACGAAAAACACTAAACTTCCCATGGCCCAATGAAGGAAGTTCATCGATTATATTTGACATGTCGTAACAAGTAAGAGGTGAGGTGTGATGACCCAACCTGATTCTGACGGTAACTCACCGACTCCAGGAAACAGAAGTTTAACGTTGTGTGTCCTGCATTTATGTAGCGGTGATACCACCAGACCACACACACTGTTTATACACACACTATAACTAAGCTTTAAATGACATCTACAACTTAACTGAGTGTATTGAAGGTGCTGTAGATGTGGTGATTATAACCTCAACGTTAAAAGTCATCTAAGACCCAAGACGAAACGGATAAAATACTAAACTACAATTAAAGGAGATCTAGCGGTATCAAAACCACAGCTGTGTTTATTGTGGCGGAAACATTAAAGTCGGTCTTTTAAAAGGACGGTGGCTTAAGATTGTGAACAAAATACTAAATAATGTGCAGCCGATTTTTTTTTTTTTTTAATCAAGTATGAAGTATAAATCATCTAGGTTTTTATTTTCTAATATTTAACAAGTAGTTTCTATTTTTTCGGGTGTAGTTTTCATAAAAGCCTTTACAAGTTCCTACAACGCCTAAACATTTGTTTTTATTTTTAATGTTCCCATCCCGTTGTCACTGACATAAAAGTACGATAATCATACAAACCTGCAACACAATGAATAAGAAAAACAGTTTGTTATTTGATTAACACGTTTGTCAGGTTGACTCATTACGATTGTCATACAGTCATTATGACATTATGATGCATTTCTTGAGGGGTTTAAGTCATTTTTTTGCCGAATTTATGAGAAAATCTTGAACGAGTAAAAATGTAACTCAAATTTCTCATAGTTATGACTTTAATTAATGTCCAGTTTAATCGTGTGAAATTTATTTGATAAAAGCTTGGTTGAAATAACCATTATTATGAGTATTTAATAGTTTGCTCAACAAAAACATGAATTATTATATGGTAATTTTTTTTGGTATGAGGTTAAGCACAACCTGGTGACTTCGCTGCGGATCGGATCACATTTTATGACCAATTCATGCAGAAAACAAAAAATTTTCCAAGGGTTTGCATACTTTTTCTTGCCACTGTAAATCGTCATTAATGAACTATGTTACCATACAGTTCTGCAGGTGTGTGTTTTTGTACCTATGCGCTGAAACATCTAATGTAAACTGGTTATGTTTTTACACCTGCTGCTGTTGGATTTTTCCAAAGGTAATGGAGACATCTCCCCAACAGACACGAGCAGATCGGGATGTGGTGTAGATACAGAGGGATGAAAGTGGGGATAAAGAAGGAAACACAGATTTATGGTGCATAAACGAGCATCAGAAAGAGAATGTCAGAGGAGGATTAAAGGGGGAATAAAGCTGCAGGGGGAAGGATGCGACGGGGAAAAGGGTACACAAGGTGAAGAGAAGAAAGGCAGTGGAGCCAGTGTTTGCCCTTGAATCTCCATCAGCCATAGCCTACTTATGCTGCTCCTGCCAGGCTAGCACCGCCAGTGATAAATTAATAAGCACGCATCTTTGGGGAACATGGGCTTTTTTGGGCCTAGTTATCTCTGATCCACAGCACGGCAGTATCTTCCTTTTACTCGTACTGGAGATGCAGCGAATGCCCAGCAAACATATTTCACATTTTACCGTGAAACTCCAAAACTGACTTGTCTGTCTTACTAAATTTTCTTATTTTTTTAGGAAAAGCGATCTGAGGGAAACGGTTGTCGTTGAAGATGAACTGAGCAAAGGTTTGAGTTGTGCTCTTCAACAAATCCACCCTGACAGTAAACTCAAGAGAAGAAGAATAAATGTGTTCACCCGTTCTCCAAATATTGCTGCTTGTTTCTTTTCAGGGAATGAATGTGGACAAGTTTGGTGGCATTTCAAGGAAAAAAATATGCATTGTGAGAAGTCAGTTTTTGCATTTCTAGGAATTGTACTGTGTGTTTTTCTGATAATTTAGTAATTTGTGATTATTTATCAGTTAATGGATTACATTACTTACACCCTTTAAACAAAATGAAAATACACACTTCTTCCACATTTAAGAGTCACACTTTATACTTAACAATATGTTTTTGGTGGTGGAAGGGTTTCCCTTTGCTTTTATTATTAGTACGAGGAACTGACACAGTGTACGAGTGCTTTTAGAGAGAAATGATAAGATCCATTCTTCGTTGGCCTCAGGGTATATGACGCTGGAAAAGGCCCGAACTCCCACAATGGAAACACAAGTGCTGCTCTGTATTCTGAAAATGTGGGAGTGAAAGCAAAGCAGTATTTGCATAAAGTTTGCTTTGTTACCATTCTGGTGGACAGCCATACAGACCCTATTTATTTATCAAACAATCAAACATTCAGGAAAGTAAATAACGTGGATACAGGTTGCACAATTTCCAAAAGAACTCAAGGATTTTCCTTTCCACTGGAGGACTTTAGGCACAGGCAGTACTTGAGCTAAAGAAAACATAACGTGCTGTGCATTTTTAATCCTCATGGGAAAAATATAGTGTAAGAGTCTGTTGAACGTTACTGCCCTATAATTTAGATTAAACTGTCTTTGTGTAAAACTTATTAACTACATATTTACATTTGAAAGTATTAAGATATTATAACTGCACAAGGCCATTAGACCTTGAAAAAGTAGGTCAAGGTGAGCTGTTTTCAATAGGCTTCTGCTCAGTGCTAAGATGCATCCACAGCATAAATGTGGTTCCGATATCTCAATGATTACATTGATGAATGGATGGACAGACAGACAGACGGCGAAATGATTACAATACCTGTTTGGCCAGAAGTTGGCTAAGGGGTAACAAAAAATGATGCCGTCATTCATTTACTGCACGTAAAAATGCAATGTTATTGATGGAACATGGTGTTTTCCTCAGGGAATAAATCAAATTATTCAAACAAAGCAAAAAAAAAAAAACTTTTTTTTTTTTTTAAACAGCCAAACACCAGCTTACAGACTAGAATTTTACAGGCTGCACTGCATCAAGGATTGTTGGTAATATTAATGTTAATAGATGAGTAAGTGCATTTAAATAACTATAACTCTAACCCTAGAGGCATTTGGTTCGTCCATTTTATCTACCAAATTTTTGTGTAATGTGTTTTTAACGCTACTGAAAAATAAAGCTGTCTTCACTGCAGGAGTGAACAAAAAGAATTAACCACAAAATGACAGCATTCACAAAGCATGAGCTCAAAAAGAAGGTAAGAAAACTATTGTTAAAAAAAGGGGGAATAAATAACCAATAAATAAATAAACGGCACCAGTTTTGGAATTGGCTTTTGGCCAAATCAGCTGACGGACTACTGACGCATCGTCACAGTCTCCTACAGACTGACATTTCAACAGTGTTACAAGGTTATCAGTAGCCAAACTGTGAGACACGGAGGTAATAAACTTGGCTATGACACCATTTTACCCTCTAAGTTTGTAATACTTCTGTTTTACAAATCCTGTATTTAGTTAAACGCTCCATCTGCCTCCCTGAACACATGGTCCAATTATTGGCCAGAAACCTCCTATTCCTCTACCCAACTGATCTTTGCGGTTCCCTATGAGCCAGTAAGTGTTTGGATGTACAGGATTGGTTGTTTCCATGTATTTTTTTCAAGGTTTATATTTTATTTAAATACAGCTGGTTATGCATTTCCCGATGACTGTGATGTAGACCGTCAGTCGGAAGGCATTGGTCTATATTAAGAATGAAATACAGTTCTTCTAAACATCAAATGCTGGAGTTCTTGACCCGTACGCCCCCACTTGCTGTGAACATTGACTCATTTCAGGACTATTGGCTGTTAAGCAGACATACGGTAGGTCGAAGCAGCTTGACAATGTGAGACGGTGAAAATACATTTCCGATGCTGTCCCAGATTTTGTCCCAATTTTGCCTGTGGCCCCGAGTCCAGGTCAACGGCCGTCTGAATCTCTAAGGACCACTTTACTTTTTTGCCATGAACAAAGATATCGCTATATTTCCTCATCTTTTCACTTTGAAAACCTCGCACCATAGTGTTTACCTGGTTTACAACTAACAAACACCTATACCTTAAAACCAAACATCCCCCGCCCATCTCGTAAACCCTTCAGAACACAAAAGAAAACCCTGAGCTCATTCCTAAATGGTGTTTGCTGTGACAAATTGGTATAAATAACACATTCTACAAGCAATTACGATCAATCCTGCGAGGAAATGTAAAAGACTCGTGCAAATATTTGTGAGAGGAAACATCAGTGCGTTATTGTCTAGCAGATGTGTAGCACAAATCCACAAGTGTGTCTATAAACCAGCTGTTTGCACCATTTTCTGCTACGTGCTTCCTCTGCACAACTGTGAGCAGAGAATTATGGATTTTAAGTGTGTCTAAAGCGGCTAAGCTCGCAACAGTCTCTGGGTTCAGCCTCCTCTCAGACAGTGACATTGAGCCTTATTGATTTACTATTGATCTGTATCACCTCGCTCTTTTGCCATCTCAAACTGATGGAAATTTCCAGACCACTGCACACTAAAACACCAGCCAGTATGTGTTCTATCTGAGCTGGTTAAAAAATTTAAAAAAACCCAGAAAAATAAAGAAATTCTCCATCTGTTGTTGTATCCTTTACACGCCTGACAGCTTTGTGAAGCATAACTGGTGCAATGAACGGAACCAAAGTGATTCAATGAAAAAAAAAAAAAAAAATCCCATATCTTCTGTTAAATAGCATTGAATAAACAGCCTGTCCTCTGTGATACAAAGATTCAATAGATGCAGGACAAATAGCTTGCACAGGATAGTACAAGTCATGTCATTTCCATCTGTGTGAGTGTGTCTGTGTGTAAACAACAGATCAGAACACCAGCTGTGAGAATACACTGACAAATGAGCAGACAGGGGAGCATGTAAACAGTGACGAAGCAAAAATGACAGTGCAAGGATTGTCTCTCGGTGCAGACGGGAAGTTACAGGTCACCAAAGTTCTGTTTTGGCTTTGTTTACTGCTTTAATCGGTGGTTTTGATGCGAATTTCAACACTATTTTAGGGGATACAAAGGGATTTGATGACATAGGCTAATTGATATAAAAATCAGTGGGGACTGGATGCTCTAATGTTGCTTTAGACCTCAAAGTCAGAGAGCATCATGAGGATCAAACTGTAAAAGACCTAATATAAATAATAATGATCGGGTATTGATTGATTTTCAGGTTAAAATGTCCCAATTACATGTCTATCCATTTAGCCCAAGGTTGCAAACATACAGCCTGTCAACGAGTTCAATCCGATCAACGAGATGAAATTGAGAAATGCAAAAATTACACTAAAGATATTATATTAAATCAGAAGTGTATGTTTTAGTTCAGCCTATTGGGATCTAAAATGGGTCAGACCCCTAAAATACTACCATAATACAATATAATGACAAATATTTCTCTTTGTTTTAGTGTGAAACGATTAAACTGCATGAAAATGTTTACATTTGTAAACAATCCTTTCACAATTAAGCGTGAAAATCTTGAACAACCTGAGAGGTCTTAAGCAAAATAAGTGCAATTTTAATGCCTGTTCCTCAGTGTTTTGCACATTTGTAGATCCACTGTGATATGTAATAACCTGAGACAAAAATATTAATGAAACTTCACTTATTTTTCAGAAGAAATTTCAAGTTGTACGTGGTTGTTCTCGTTATTTGTGTTTTCATAATGTAATTTCACTTTTTTTCTCACTACAACAAAGACAAAAATGTGTGTTATTATTCGAGCGGTCCGGCCCATTTGAGAACAAATTGGACTGAATGTGGCCCCCGAATAAAAAAAATAAAAAATAAATTAAAAAAAGTTTGACTCCACTGGTTTAGTTACTACTTTAGAGGGAGTCAAACCAGGGGAAGTAAACCATAACCTACATTCTTAGGCGTTTTTAGATCTGTATTTACATGAGACTGACACGACATGAGGTTGACAGGAAACCAGAGGAAGAAAAAAGGTCGTAGAGAAGAACCCAGTGTTTACGATCATGCCCTCAGCTAATCTGCCTCTGAGTCTCCCTCTCAACAGCAGAAGGTTGTGACAGTTTTAGGTGCTACTGAGCCAAACAGGCTCTCTCTCCAGTGTTATACATGGGACAGCGATGCCAATTTATCACGGCTGAAGTGCTGACACATGTGACGGGAAGAACAAGGCAATCACTGGAAAGTAGCCATCGATTACACGAAACAAGAAACGACAAATCTGCAATGATACAAATCGGCAGCAAATATTCACATTTGAGGAGATGGAGCTATCAACTGGTTATTAAACTGACGGTTTAATTTTCTGTCCATCAACTAATCGATGCAGCCATAAAACACAAGGACCAAGCGATAGGTCTGTATAGGGTTGTTACTGTTAAGTACTGCACAGCTGTGGCTTAGGGATTAGAGGAGGTTGGCCGTAAACCAGAAGGTTGCTGGTTCAATTCCAGGCCCGTGATCACCCGCTGTAATGAATCCTGAGTCGTCTTGTAAAGTACGATAACACCAGTCAATTATCATCGGATCTGGAGATTTACCTGGATCAAGATTTCAACCTGGGAAAGAGTATTTTAATGAAAACTGGAGCTGCTGAAGTTATCAAATTCCACACAAATCAGCCAGAACAAATAAACATAAGGATGGAATGTAAAAGGTGATATGTACACGGTCCACAAGGATTTATGTTTGAGTTCGCATTTGGAATATTGTCCACATTAATTGCACTTTCATTACATTGTTTTGCTGCTACTCAATACTTGTATTGCACATATTTATTGGGGTATTTCAGTTGTTTTGTTTACACATTTATGGGTATTTTAAGATACTGTGCTTCTCTATTTTTTATTTGTTTCATTCAAGTCTCTTCTCTTGGCCATAATAGGCTAATTGCAATATGACATTTTCAAGACATCATACAGCCTTTAACAAAAATAAACACCAGAGGACTTGTTCAGAATAGGCTGTAAATAGCTTCAAATAGTAATAAAAATTTATAACAAAAAAGAAAAACACCAACAGTAGTTTTAAAAAGTAGAAACACTACATAAAAAAATGACAGTAGTGTGATTTAGGGTGCTATTGGTGGGTTCATTTAGCACCGGTTCTTTCGTTTTTAGCATCAGTCGACCTTTAGTTCCATTATAAGTGAGTCTACACTGTACATCATCATATTCCAGCCCTGTAGACATGCTCTGAAATTTAACACTAAAAGTCTGCGCTCATGACAAAGGCCGTAGAACTCCCAGACAGGCAGAGTTCTATCCTCATCCATCTGGGTGAAGCCATGACTCTGGGTGTAAGGTGAATCAAATGGCAGTGGATCAGAACCAGGTGCTTTTAATCTCTGGGTCGGCTGCCAGAAAACAGACATTATTACCCGAGTGTCCGAGCCAAACTGCGCTATTGCCGAGGCAAAGCTATGAAAGCTCAGCGCTGAGGTCAAGGTCAAATTAATCTGTTAACTCCTGCATGTGCAGAGCGTTAGGATAGTCCATCAGGTGAGAGAGGATCATCGGTATTAAGTGAGGGGGGGTGATATCTCGATGACCCAATTGGCTTCTGATTTATTTATTTTTTTTAGGATGGAATATAAAAGAAAAAGATCCCATGGGAGTAGGTCTGGAGTAGTGAAATGGGTCCTTAATGTGTGTCTATAGAAGAGTCCAAAATGTAAAGTCTGAGGTCCATGGAGTTTTCTGATCACAAACGAAAAAGATATAAAAACAACCAACAAAACATACAGGAGAACTAAAATTCATAAACACATATACCAAGATGTTTGCTTAATGATTCCGTGACTTCCTCATGTCAAACACATTTCCATACTTTGGTTCAGATGCTTCTAAAATATGGTTGTGATTCACCAGTAAAGACAACACTAGGGCAACAGTTGAAGAACTTCCATTACGATAAAGCAGGAAAAACCTCCAAAATGCAGAAACATTTAGACACACAGCATCCAATTAAACTGCACTGATGGAACGTCTTTGATTGGCCGCTTAGCAAAGGGGGTGGTGACTCCGGAGATGGACCCTACAGCACAGCATCCTCATCTCACACACTAACATTAAACTGCTCCAGGTTCTATCGATACTGTTAATTAGTACCATTTCGGGTGTGAACCTGCTTTCACTATTGTTTATGAATAATCTCCATGTCCTAGAATTACATTTAGATTAATGACAATTAGGGATGGAAATCGGTAAGAATTTAACGATTCCGATTCCATTATCAATTCTCATTGGGTGACAGAATAAAACACTACAAACAGGTATGTTTGCATTACTATACTGCCATTTCTACATAGAAAATATACAGTTTGTACAAATAATAAGAACAAATGAAGCCTGGGGTGGGGGAGGGGGGGGGACAGTGAAACTGAAACTAAAGACATTTGTTGACTGCACCAGAACCACAACTGAAGAAATGGAAGCTTTGACAGTGTTCCAAGTGGACCTGGTGTCATCTTTTTAGACCGTTGCTGCTTCAATGCCATGTTGGATACATTCTGATTAAAACAATGCAGCGTATGTGCGACGAAGGCGGAATTGATAAGCAGAATCGTTAAGCAGGCAGGTAAATGATTCCAAGGAATCGAGCTACTGGGATGCGGTTCTCAAAAAGAACCAGTTCTCGATTCCCATCCCTAATGGACAAGGCTCAATGCCTGCAAACAAAGCTACTTGCACTATAGTCTACTCCCTCTCCCCATCCAACGAGACTTGATAGGTAATTCAATCGATAAGTAATGATCAACAACTGAACCAGAATCAGTAAATTCTTATAGATTCCCATCCCTACAGACACAGGATGCAACAATTTGTCATCACATATTTGGAGTCGTGCAACTTCATTGCGCAATCTCGCTCATGACTTGACACTTTCTGCAGATGCCATTCACTTCATACGCTGCCCTTAACCCTGTGTCTGTGGTCTACAGCCCAGATTACGTCAGCACAACCAGCAGCTCAGCAGAGGATTTCTCCATCTGCCTTCCTGAATCCTTAAGCTGTGGCCTTCTGCTTCAGCCGAGCTCATGTGGTGGATTATGGTACTTATTCACATCACTCCAAATACAGCTCTGGCAATAATTTACAGACCACCACGTTAACTATTTATAGTGAGTGTTTAAGTAAAAGTTAAGTGCTTGTTTATTCTGAAAAAATACTGTCAATATTTCCATTCCATTTCCAAATATGAAAGTGTAAAAACGGTCCGTTAAAGCACAGAAAATGCTGTATTTTTAAATGTCGAATAAAGCAAAGAAACAACTTCACCTATAGAATATTTTGATTCAGGAAGATTTCAGAAATTGGAAATCAGTTTTCCTGCGTCTTCTCATGCTTTTCAGCAGTCTTTCGCACTGCTGTCGTCTGCTTTATGCCGCAAAAACAGAAGCAGTTCAGCTCCTGTTTGATGGGTTTTTTTTTTTTTTCTCATCCATTTTCCTCTTGATCACATTTCAGGGATTTTCAATGGGGCTCAGGTCTCCTCAATTCAGAGTGGTCGCTTCATTTCTTCCAGAGCTATTATGTCAGAGGTGGCACACATGCATTAACGAAATTAGTTTGATCCCTATGAAAAATTGAAGGATTCTTCTCAGTATAATACCCAGGAAAAAGATTGTGACTAGACAAAAACCACAGCCCTGCATATCTGTCAATGCAATTTTAACAACTACACACTGGGACTGTCTACTGCATGAAGCCGTTAACAGCACACATTTACATATTTATACATAGAAAAGGCACTTCTTATTATTGATACGTGACTGAGCTGTCTTTTACCACTGCATTTATAGCTCTGAAGGCTTTTAACACACATACGTGAACTCACATCAGCACTAACACAAGTGACAACTTCCTGTCAACTCTATAAATTACTATCCCAAACAGTCTTAGTCTTGTTTGCATTTCTTCTGCTCATAAACCAATAAAACACAAAGACGTGAACAGAAAAGTACAACCCAACTTTTAAGATATAGATATTGAGACTCTGCACACAAACTGCCGTTGTAATATCTTCTCTAATTCTTATACAAAGAAAAGCACAAGAAGATGTTATATTTTCTGTTATTTCAAGGCCTGAATAGTGCATCTCCATTTACACAGTCTCCGAGTCAGGTCAGCGTCGCTCTGCATGAAACTACCTTCAGCCCATTCAGTTTAACAGCAAACTAGAATAAGCATCTGCTCTATTTACATTCATATTTGCATTTTGCTGCACTTTGTTTCCATTATACTTTTATGACTGCTTGGTTTTACTGCACGCTTAGACTGTCATGTTACAGGTTAGTCCCCGTGGCTCCAACACATTTTCAGCTTAAGACCCAAATAGAACTGTAGCGGCCCCCTCACATCTCCATATCAGAAGAATATTGCTACATCTCTGTAAACATGAAATACAACATGTATAGAAAATCAAGATTGAACTTATGTTGTTCATTTCACGCAACATGAGCAAAACAAGCCCTAAAAAAAAATCAACAAAATGAACCAAATTATCATGAAAAATGGCAAATCATGAAACTGATAAAAGACAATTGATTAAAAATATTCACAAACATAGGAAACATTTTTTATAAAACGACTCAAAATGAACAAAATAATCAAGAAATTAACACAAAAGGAACTAAATTATAAAAAATAAACAATAATAATTTAGAGAAAAAGAAGAAAATAATCCTGAAAATAAAAAAAACTTAAATAATGAAAAAAATCTACAAAATTATAAACAAACCGATAAATCTGATAAAAAAAAAAAAAAAAAAAAAGATTCTTCAACCCGAAGCTTGAAAAAAGACATTTCTATGTGATCTGCAGAAAAAAGCATTAACTGAATGCTTTACTATGAAACCAAATGAGGTTTTATCCAGTAAGCTGGTCAAACATATTTTCTAAACAGGTGCGAACAAGACCAGACTGGGATTAATCTGGTGAAATTCTGGCAGTGTGCATATAGCTTTAGACAGATTTGGATCACGTTTGGTTTAGCTTGGCCCGAGTCCACAGTGTCTAAAGCAACCACTCAGTGACCTGGAAACAACGATCCCACACCGTAGGCAGCTGGGTGGGTAGAACACGGCGCTCACTGCTGTTTTCCTTCCATATAAAACCCATGGGTTGTCTCACATACGCAGCCTTATCTCACACCGCGGGACGCTGGGGAGTTTTGACACGAGTGATATGTGCATACGTGAGATCTTCCACGTCAAAGGGCCACAGGTTCAGCCTCAGGTCGATAAACCCTAAAAGTGACAACGCCCTGAGTGTTTATTAATAAGTGCGGTGACTTTGAACCTATTATAGTTCAGTCGACAAAATGAAAAAAAGTGGGAAAATACTTAGGTTATATACTCTGCCTGATCAAATACCCCAAAAGATTGATTTAGAAGAACTTATCATGAGCAGAACTGAGACTCAGCTGATGCTCAGATTAGTCTACATCAATAGTATTAGTCCAAATTATGTTACTTTGACCCACTAAGCAATAGTTTTAGTCACGATTCTCCAACATCAGCACCACTGCAGACATGACCTTTGCTCACATCCACCTATAGAAACTCTTACACAATAACTTTGTTGTATTACTAAATGGTTACACGTTAAAGAGCTGTAGGTCAGATTTTGCATGGCTCCAGCAGATAATGCTGCAGTTTGTGGTTTGAGAAAAACAGCTGCACCAAACTAAACATTATATTATGTTTTATTACACTGTATTGAGCTTTGAAAACAATGCATGCACAGTCCATACATGTTGCAAGACCTAAAAAGCCACCAGAAAACAAAAAACATACGGATCTACAATGCTTTACAACTTCTGAACAACTAATTCTATCAATACATATAAATAATTCACAATACACTGACTTTTACATTCAGTTAATGATAAACTATGCTGAAATTATAGATCTTTCTTCAGGTTTCATTTGATAGAATGGGACTTTACTCTAACCTTTGACATGACCAATGAATTAATTATAGGAAAAAACTGGATTTTAGCTGAAAATGCATAATGTAGAGGACAATATGATAAAAACAAAAAAACAAAAAAACAAAACCAAAACAGTGATGATCATTTACCAAAGATTAAATGTAGAGAAATTTTCATTTGAGAGTGTCTCTTGGTCTGTGAGGGTTAATTCATAGTTTTACTAGTGTATTTGAAGAGTATCATGACATGCAGTGGTTCATTCTGTATTAAAACCAGCATTGTTTGACAAAATTTTGTTTCTCTTTGGGCACTAACAGCTTTCACAGCATCACTTAAATACTTCTATCAATCAAATTTTAGGGCATAAGGAGTAAACATTGTGATTCTTAAGTCATGCATTGCTCATGTACTGCTTTTGCACAATTTTATTATTAATAACAGCATTAAGTTGATGCTACACAAACCTAATTCTAAAACTGTAACACAGATTTGAGGTGAAAAATAAACCTGAAGATTGTTGTCATATTGAATTATAGCAATTTTATTTCTGTTAAAATGAGCTTGAACACATTAGCTTAAGAACTAGAATTAAAAAGCATAATATAGTACAATTCCCAGCAGTGGATTTTATGCATATGGCAGTTTTATAAAGTCCTGTTTTATATATTGCACCTTATAATGGGTGATTGAACACACAGCTACAATAATGTTATTTAGTATAACATATATGTAATGATGGATTGTTTTAAATAAGTCCATGATCAAAAATAGGTTATTTTACTTCTAATGGTGTACATACACTGCTGTTTTATTTATATAAACTGTGCAATCACTTTAATTTTATGTGAATAATCATGACATGTATTCGTCCTAATCCAGTGTAATGGCCGGAAACGATTATGCAATATGCAAAGAGCTGGAAATTAAGTCAAGCTCGTTGAAATAATTAACTCACATATCGTTACAGCAAATTCCATCCGTCAGAAAGAAAATATGTTCCTGAGTAAATTGACACAAATATTTCAGTGACGAGTCGGATCCATAAACCACTAGAACATTCCAGCACAGATAAGTAACCGAGCAGGAAGCATCTCTGGACTAGAAACCAACCAGCATCAGAACAAACCGAAAACGAAATAACCGGCATCAGAAGAAGCGGATAAAACCAAGAAATGAAACTCAAACACGGACAAATATTTCTTTCATTTCTTCTTTTCTTTTTTTTTTTTTTACTTAGCGATAAAAACCAGGTGAATGTGAAGAGTCCGATGCAAAAACTGACCAAACCAACTATGACAACAAACGCCTACAAAAACCGAAAACTGACCCGTGTTTGCACGTTGCACATAGTTCAAAACCTTGCAATTATTTCTGGAAATAAAGGTTTTATTTCATTTATTTTTCGGACTTCGCCTGCTGTGTCTGCGGAGGAGCTACAGATGTGATGGAACTGCCTCCACTGACTAGCTAGCATTTAGCCGTTAGCAGTAATTAAAGATAAATTAACCCATTACGCGTTAGATAAAAATGCAAACTTGGGCGGTAACATGTTACTTACATCACAACTAAGGCATAAAAAATAACAACTATGCCATGAGACTTAAAGTTGGCTAAAAAAAATAAAATACAAGATGTTAAGTACAGTTAGCTTAGCATGCTAACATTAGCTAGTAAGATGCTGAGTGAACGGTAAGAAGTGCTAGCATGGGAAGCTAATGAAGGTACCTTACCAGGTCAAAACAAACAGCGACGGAGAGCAAGATGCATCAATTTCTTGTTTCGTTTTTGTAGCCGACGTCTGGAGACACGGCAACTTCGACGGAATCAGAGTAGATGGAGAAGAAATAACGTCGGTAACATGTCAGGAGACAGTGGAGATGATGTGGTTCCTGTTTAGTGCTCAGACTGGGTCGGACGCCCGTTTTGCAGGTCGTTGCTTAGTGAGTGTCTGCCTGTAAGACGCACACACACAGACTCACAGTGACACACAACAGACTCACACACACCCTCCAGGGACGAACCTGCCAAATACTGACCCCGCCTCCCTGGTTCTGAGCACAGCGGGAGACAGCTGCCAAACAGTGACCCCGCCCTGCAGGATGGAGTCAGTGCACGCGGACACACAACATCATTTAGGATCACTGGGGGGTCTGGGATGGGGGGGATTAGGGTCCACATCAGCCCCAGTTCTCCTGTAAAACTAGTTTTTAATTAAAATGCTTCTTAATTAAACCAGGGGTGTCAACGTCTCTTCAGTTGAATTTACACACAGACCAATCTGAGGTAATATGGGTTTATGAAAGAGGAGTAGGACCACTGGGGGAAAAAAATAAAATAAATGAAAAAAATAATGTCCAGTATATGTAATGTATTAGATCACCTGTCATGTAAACATAAATAACTTCATAGTTTAATAAAAAACGTTTTTAAAATTAACAATTTGTTATCCATTAAAAAAAAAGACCAATTGGAATAACAAAATAGTCCTTGTTGACAAATAATAACAACCATAAATGTCCATATTTAGTGTGTCCACATTTGGTGCAGATAACAGTTTACATTCTTGCTGCCTTTGTTTTTATGTAGTTTTACACAGGAATGAAAGTTAATAACAGGAACTGTGCAAAAAAAAAAAAAAAAAGTCATTTTCTGCTGCATTTCCTTTTGGATTTTAGGAAAATATTAACCTGGAAAATTTATGGATAGCAACAATAGTTATATTTTAGCATTAAATATATGGTTTTGATAAAAGATCTTATATATACTGATGGATTAATTATTAAAGAAACATAAAAATGTATTTAGGTAAAACAGAAATACTGTTAAATTATGGCAGCAGTGAAAAACACCTTATACTGGGTGGAGGTGAGAGAATACATTTGTTAAATAATGCAAATATAGATATATTTTTATTGTTGTTATGAGGAAAGAGTCAGAATTCTAAGAAAAAAGTTGGACTTTTTCTCAGAATTCTGACTTTTTTCTTATAATAATAATAAAATAATAATAAATTCTAATCTTCTTCCATGACCAACACAAGGCAAATGTATTTATATAGCACCATTCATACATAAGGCAATTTAAAGTGCTTTACAAAGGGATAAAAAATTACATTAAAATCATAGAGAATAAAAAAAAATAAACAAAAGGAAAGTGCAGAAAAAAATAAAACTAAAGATGGAAATTAAAACAGGAATAATTAAAAAAAAAAAGTTAACCAATGAAGCCTCAGTGCTACTTTTGTGACAATTCCCCAACATATTTTCTCTATATTAAACATTTCTCAATTGAATTATCACCACTGGTTTTAATACTATCCTACTTATTTAGCATTTTTTAAGTGTAAATCAAGAAAATGTATTTTCTTACATATGATTCACTGATCATTTAGATGTTCATAAATGCGCAGACTGAAGTTGAGTATTACATTATCAGAAACAAAGAAAACTGATGAAAAGGGGAGGTTTTTTGGGGGGGGTAAAGATATAAAAAACTGAACGTATAAAGAAGTGTGTCCATACACTGTCATTGATCTGACTCCATGAGTTTTACTGAAGAAAAAATGTTATAGAAGATGATGGTGTTTCCATGGTAACTACAGAACCTCTGAATATCCAAATGGATCATATCTGATGACCATGAAAAGACGACAAACTGTATTTTATACCAATTATTTACATGTATTAGGATTAGTTGTCAACAGGTATTCAACATTTAACATGTATGTTTGCGTTAATTATCGTATGGAGTTGGATCAATGACAGTGGACGGACACACTGGGTTTATGTTCAGTTAATGATAGATTTTTACCAATAAAGTCACTTTTTCTTCAGTTTTCTCTGTTGTTGATATAATAACCCTCACCTTTAAACTGAGATTTTGTGGACATCTACATGATTAGTAAATTAAATATAGGAAAATAGGTGATTTTCTTTTCAAAACGCAAAATACAGAGGATAATATTAGAATAACTAAAGAAATTGTAAAAATAGATTTAAAAAATTAATCAGAGAACTGTCACAAAAGAAGCACTGGGTCTTTATGTGTTAATAAAGATTTATTTTTAATATTTTATTATCGTTTCCTCAGGTCAACTTTTAATAAAACCATGTCCCATGTGGTCATCTCCTCCTGTAGACATACACCTCCCCCTGGTGGACAGAATAATTCATAACATGCATTCCTTTTCATCCATTATATAATCGCGGAAAAAAATATTAGATCACCCTTGTTTTCTTCAGTTTCTTGTTCATTTTAATTCCTGGTACAGATAAAAGTACACTTATTTGAACAAATATAATGATAACAACAAAAATATCTCATAACAGTTTAATTTCAGAGCTGATATTTATCCATTTTTCATGTTTTCTTTTATTAAAAACCAAAATCACTTCAGTTCTTACGTCAATCAATATCTATGATAAAAACAGTGCTTTTATTCATACCATGTTTTCTTTTCTGTGTGTTTTAGTCACATGACACACACAGGAGTTAATAACCATTGTTTTTGATGCTTTTGATGGTCTAATAATATTTTCTGCGACTATTTTAACAGTGAAACTAATAAATCACACAACCATAATTTGATGTATAGACACTTTATTGCTGTTTATGTACTACACTCAGTATTTTACTGTGTGTACGTGTTACCGACCCGAGATTTAAATAGCAAAACAACTATAATGCAGTAATATAATATACATGACACTATAAAGTCCTATGGTGAAGTCATCCTCACTAACATACAGGCTATATTGGTCCATTTACAAAATGCGTCTTTATATATATTTATATATATGATATAAAACAAGAGTAATGCACATTCTTCAAAAGGTACAGAAAATGTGGTGTTTTGTAAATATGCAGATATATCTGTGTATGAATTCTGTTTGGTGGCAACAAAACAACACCCAACAGTCTTTATTACAAAGTGTATCCACAGCATACAAAATAATAACACATTTAACAGTACAGTTCAGATCTACTGGAGGAGATTAGATCGCAAAGTTCACCGGCGACGTTCACCAGTGACCACACATTAGTACAAATGAAATGCCTGACGTGTTTTTAAACATCTGCTGCAGTGGGATGTGTTGATATGTGGACAGTTTTATATGTAAAATGTGTGAATTTACTACAACACGATCGTATGGAGAATATCCCATTGAATAAATCCAGAGTCGTTCTGTTTTTCTGATTGTAAATGACTTCAAAACCCATTAAAAGACCAAAAATAATCTGTCTCTTTAATGATTAATAAAGAAACACCTATTTATATGTTATATTTTTTGCTGAATTTTCTATTAAATGCATACCACTGTTGTCCATGAAGTTCGAATAAAATAGTTTAATCTCGTCTGGTGAGATTAATGCAATTTATTCTTAATGGACAAAGAGTAACTGGGACTCAGGGTGTAATCATACACATGGCCAAAGGTGGTACTGATGTGTATACATAAGAATAAAAAGAGGAATGTGTGAGAATAAAATCACTCCAACTTCATGGACAACAGCCTATAACTGATCAGCATTATTGAACAATAGTACAAATCATCTGTATTAAACAGCTGAAAACTGTCGTCACATGCACTTTTTATTCCTTTTGATATGGAGTATAACATTAAAAACTACATTTCCCTGCTGTTTTTTCAGATTTTTGGGCATCTTTAAAACTAAAAGTACATGATAATAACCTGTATTCTGACTCATATGAGTCAAAAACCTATTATTATTGGGGTCAACATCTGACTAATTATTAAACTTCAGTTCATTATGAGCCATTGAGACCGTTGAAAATGAAAGTTCACAACTGTTTGCTTCCCCATGTCCAAAGAAATGCAAAGGAGATTAAATGTGCTTTAACTCTAATGCACAAAATTACAATGATTCTGTAAATATGTGATAAATTGTATAAACCCTGTAGTTGCGGAGGCAGTACCATCAGCTAAAGTTTTGGGCAAAAAAATCCAATTATCCGTCTGGTTTATAAAAGTATGGATGTACATTCTATTGGTTTGTGAGTAAAAGAATTTGTTAAATAAATAAATTGTTAAAAACAGGGTGTCTGCAGAGTTAAGTCGGTCAAATTTAAGACTTTTTAAGACCTTTTTATGAACATTATGAGTAAATGAACTATGGCTCCGGTTTCTGTGAAAGTCCTTCCTTCAGTCTGTTTCCTGTACTGATGCATTATGGACCTTGTAGTTCTGGAACACCATGTTACCACCCAGATTCCCTCAGACAGAACTACAGGCCAAACCAGTGACGTATATTTCCAATGAATCAACTACTGGAGGATTTTCTTAGTAGCACCAATAAATGAACGATGATCGTATCAATTTAAGACGTGGATGAATGTAATTTATGACTTTAAATGGAAAATCTGAATGTTTTTATGACTTTGACTCTGCGGAAACCCAGTAAAAAGGACCAGAAATGTGTCCGTTTATGGGGTCCTGCTCTCTATGGTTTGATTTCCTCTTCTGTGCTACAGCTGTTTTATAATTTTATTGTCATTTTATTCTACTTTATTTCATTGATTTTATTTAATATTTGTATTTATGTAGAAAATCTTCCATTTTTTTCGGTGTTTTTTCTTTGTTCATCTGAAAAATAAAAATAAAGGGAAGAAAAAAATCCTTGAACTCAGACAAAATCAGAATCAAAATAACATTTCTGTCAGTAACCCATGTGATGTTGACATTAAAAGACAGATTTGTCTGTGATGAACAGCAGAACATTCCCTCTCTGACTTGTTCCAATGCAAATTGTTCAACAAATGTCAAAAAAAAAAATTTAATTATTCTGGGAATTATCTATTTTTGTGGATTTGAAACCCGAAGAGACGTTAAATTTCATTTTTGGGTTCAAAGTTCACCTGTTCTGTGGGACTGACAGATGTGTTTTTGGTCTTTTCATGAGCTTGGTCGACAATAAATAAAACGCAGAACGTCTCTATACTTATTTTTTATAACAACATTCAGCTTAAAAATAGTAGATTTATGAAATATTGCTTCATAACACATTTACTTTCATTCTGGGGAAGTGTTTTAAAACAGATCATTTTAGTTCAGTTCCACATTCAGCCAAATTTGATCTGAAGTAAAATAATAACATAATAATATATAAATAATGTC
>JAPSES010100168.1:0-19671 GCA_029822895.1 Maxillicosta whitleyi | reverse complement strand
CCACACACTTGTGGATTTTATAATTAAATATCATACTAAACAAACTTTTACAATGAACTATTAATACCCACGTGGGATCTACCTGTGAGTTTGTTAACAAACACGGTCTATATTTATTATTATTTTATATTTTGTCTGCGAGGTATGTAATTGTAATTATAAATGTAATTATGTTATGTAAATGTATAATTAAAAATGAATAACTTGTCTAAATTTAGCTCCAAAAAGCAGCCAGACTACCATTCTGCTGTTATGATGCTGGATAAGACAAGAAATAAAATAAAATAAATAAATGAATAAAAAAAAAAAATCCCAAAGCTGTCATCTTCCCTTCAGGGGTGGAGTCTTGTGCCGTATCTGGCGGGCCATTCAGCGGCACCGAGAGCGAGAGAGGCAGAGGAGTCCCGAACACTCAGAGGACGACGCGTGACGGGGAAAGTTGGAGGACTCTGTTTAGCAGAAACACGTCCACACAGCGCCGGCCTCTCCTCTCTGCTTAATCGGAAGTGTCTCAGTGCCTTTTCATGTTTCATTCAGACTTGACTCGACCAAAGCGCTTTAGTGCTGGCACTACTACGTGTATCTGTATCTGTGTTATGTGTTGAACGCAGCTTAGTAAACACGAGCACATTCACTTCAAATCTGGAAATCACTGCAGACTTCTTTGGTGATTGGTAATCTGATTTTTTTTTTTTTTTTTTTTAGAGAAAACAGGGTATGCACATTGGTTTAGTCCTATTTTTAGCTAATATCCCATTACTTTCTATAACAAAGAACTCCATGTATTATTTTAACAACATAAAAAAATGAAATGAAATGGGTTTAAAATCTAAATGTCTGATACCATATTTTCATGAAAACACCTGCAGGACATCTGTGGCAAAGCTGTTTTTTTTTTTTTTTTAATATATATAAACAAGCAGTATTTAAGGGCGGGGTCAAGGGAGGGACCGACTGCTTTTTTGATTCATAACTTTTAAACCAGACAAGTTCAAGACGAATATTACACATAATTACAAAGGTCTAAATGTCATCGTAAACATACACAAAGGGCAAAATTTAGTTTCAGATACTTTTAAATGAAAAATATCAAACACTACTGTGTCACAGATGAATAAAAAATTTACATCTATTATTTTGTTCTAAGAAGTGAAGTTCCAATAACATTTTCATCCGAAAATATATTCAGTGTTAAACCTTAAACCTGTATTTTACAACCTAATAACTGTTTAGAGGACAAAAATATTTGATCATTCCTAAATAGCAAAAGTTTTGACAAATGGCAGCATCACTGATGGACAACAGTAAGGTAAATATTAAATTAAACATTTTTATTTCAATTATCAGTATACATACAGCATACACATAACATTAACATTATATTCAGATGTATTTTGCATATATATCTGCACAGTTATTAATTTTAAACACAATTTTTTTCCCAAATATTTTTAAGTTAAAAATATCAAAAATTACTGCATCACAAATGGACAAAAATAATTTACATCTATTATTTTTTGTAAGAATTACAAAGTTTTCAAAAGTGAATTTCCTGCAATATTTTCATCCTAAAATGTATTCAATGCATATCTGTAATTTCCCAATTTGGGATAAATAATTATCTATCTATCTATCTATCTATCTATCTATCTATCTATCTATCTATCTATCTATCTATCTAGGACAACAACCAATATCATTTAATTTTTTTTTACAATTATTACAACATACAAATAATATTATTAATTACAAATGTGTCAAAGTTTGCCTAGATATGTCCATTTATTAATTTTAAACTATGTGTTTAGAATATGACATAAATTATATAATACTCAAATATCAATGTATTCAGAATAAATGTAGTTTATTTATTGGAGTTTAGAAAATAAACCCAGAATAACAACAGAAAACTGTCACTTCCCAAACATTCACGCTCATAAAACTCCTCAATTTTTCTCATTTCATAATACATTTTCTTGAAAATATATGTAATTTCTTATCCAAAAATAGAAATTTGGACTAGATTATTGTCACTTATTTGATCTGATGTTAACCTTCCCTTGACTTCGCCCTTTAGCTGCCAAACACTAGTCTGAATATTTACATGAGTTACTGAAGAATATTATTCCAAAACTCTGCATATATAGAGCTAAAGGCTTTTGTATAATAAACCCATGTTGCCAAGTTGAAATAATTTATTGAAACCTGCGCACACGTCACTGGCTTTATTTTATATGCATGTTATTTATTAGTTGTGTAAAATTTGCTTGTGTTTATTATCTAGTAATTATTTCTTCGCTATATGTGTCTCTAAGTGTTTTTTTTTTTTTTTTTTATTCCAACTGTTTCATGTAATTATGTGCCTTTTCTCATGTTTTCTGGTTACTTTACAACTGCAATAAACCTGAAAGTCACACACTGTCAAATATTTTATTAGTTTTTGGTTCATTTATTTGTGTATTTGGACCCTAATAGTTCATAAAGTTTGAATTTGAGCCCTCCAGATGCTGTAAAACTATCTTTATATTAATTTCGGCAAAAATCGAGTGGATTTCTACAACCTGTTTTAATTCCTGCTTTATTATTTGTTACATCTATAAATATTTGTAATATTTACCCATATAAGGTCAAAACTTCTGAGGAACATTTCTCTGAATACGACATAATTGTTTATCAGCGGTTGTAGAAAAACTGAAAATATGTCCAAACTTTGAGCCGATTACCTAAAAATGTTCAGTTGTTGGTTGAACGGGACAGAGCAGCAGAGCCAACAACCTGGAGGGGGCGGGGCCTGAAGTGTCTCATTTGCATTTTTAGTGTCATTACTCAGAAATAGTGTTGAAGATGGACCTGTGGAGTTGAATTAATGAAGAATTCAGACTCAAACAGAACATTTATAGTTTATGTAGAGCACAGGGAAATGTACAATTTCATTAAAAATTGTAAAAACAAACAAAAAAACCCTTAAACATCATTCTTTTATTCTGAAATTTGATGATTTTTCCTCAATTTTGCCAAAATACACAAAAAAGTAAATATTTTAATATGGTATACTTTTGTACAGATACTACAGATTTTTGGACACCGATGGTTCAGGTCAATTTTATATATAAATCATATTGTTTTTTTATGTTTTTATGTATTATGTAAAACAGGATATGATACTGTGTGATAGTAGATGTTTTTCTCCAAAAAACAAGTTTATGAAACTTTAAAAAAATATATGCTCTTCCTGCTCTGAAACATTATATTTATATACTGCATATATTCATTAATGTGGGATAGTCTGTTTAACCAGTTTAAATAAATCTGTAGTTCATTTTGGTTTAGACACTTACAATGAGGGAATGCTGGGTTAAATTTGACCTGAAATAAACTGTGAAGGTTTAAGAAATGAACAGTTTGTAAAGGTTTAAGACAAAAGGAAATGCAATACTGATATTTAATGAGATTGCAGGATAAATTTACCACACTCACACCAGTCCTGTTGCTTTAAAGCTGCACCTGGAAACATATTAAGTAAAGCCGGTGATCACTACCGACCAAACAGGTTTTATTTCTTCATACTAGACAAAGAAAAGGTCCTAAATCAGACTGCTCTGGAGAAAACTGTTTGTACTTTGCTGCAGTGATAATCACCAGGTGTTTGAAGTGATCGGCTTTTTATCTGCAACTTCTGTGTATTTTTAATCAGATTGGGAAAGACCCAGTTATCTACATGCAACCCATTATCTTCTGTTTTACTTTAATGGTAAAAAATAAACACAAGGAAACAACAGATTTTTACCCAAAAAGTGCAAAATACAGAAAATCACATAAAAATACATGGAGATAAATCAGATAATAAACAAACAAACAAATAAATAAATAAATAAATGTCCTCAGTTTTTTATGGACGTATGAATTCAACCTTTATTTTGAAGTTCTCATTTTGATTAAAAAAAAAACAAACATGTTAAAACGTACAAGCAATGATAAAAAAAAAATTTAAAAAAAATTAAAAAGCAAAATCTTAAGAATAAAAATACAAAACCAACACTGAGGTCACATGTGATACAATTAGACCCTGAGGCTGAAAACGTGAAGTCCAAAATGTCCCTGAACACACTGTGTGTGTGTCAGGTGCAGTGGCCGTGACTTGAATTCCATCTGTGAACAAACTGCATCGTATTATTATCATTACTATCAGCGTCTCATGCACGATAAGACTCCTACTTATAAACACAAGTGAAAGGATATATGGGTGTAAAAAGTACAGAAGGCCATGTGAATAACATCCAGACTCCTTGTGTAACCTCTAGCGTTTTTTTTTTTATTCCCTGTGTGCTTTCAAAACAAAGCATAGGGGACTATTGTTCGTCATATTTTATAATTATTACAGCACGTTTGCATCTATTGTCTAGTTTTACAGTGTACGTTCCACCCCCGACAGCTACGAGAGGTTATATTTTTTCACCACGTAGAACACTGGTGTCAAACGTACCACATCCAGCCCGCCACAGGGTCGGACCCACCACGTGAGACGAATCTGTGAGATGAAAAAAAAAAACCCACTATAATAATATTAATAATCATTTTAGTTTAAGTTCCACGCTCAGCCCAGTATGATCAGACCCATAAAATACTATCACAAGAACCTATAATAATGAGAAGCGTAAAAAAAAAAGTAAAATCACATGAAAATTTTTACAAAGCCTAAGCTGAAGCATAATATTGTCAAAATTGCACTTAATTTTTTTTTGTAAAATTCCAGGTTTTTCATATTATTCACATATTTTAAAGGAAAGCTTGTAGATGTGAAAATTTTTATCATGTAATTTTAATTTTTTCACTTTAAAATACAGGTAGTCGTCAGGTTACAACGTACCGACTTACGTTATTTCAACTTTATGACGCCGGAGTTGGTCTGCTATTACTGTACATATGTAGAGTATACTGTACATACAGTAAGTACAGTATCTTATTTTTTTACTTTATTTTATTAATATGAAGTATAACACATGTATTTGGATAGTTATTTAGAGATTTAGGGGATATTTAGGGGTACTAAAGGGTTAATTCCAACTCATTTGTAACCGGAGGACGACCTGTATAAATAAAACTTTGAAGTTGACATTGTTTATATATTATTAGCTCTATTATAAAAGCCTTTGTGTGAATGCGTTTGCCTGTGTGTGTGTCTCAGGAATCACACAAAATCCAGAAAGAGCTGACCGCTGCAGTTTGGTATACTTCTGTATTTTTAGTCGAGGAAGGCAGTAGCAAAAACGGTAAGTTGATCGGACCAATATTTTCAGAGATATTAGTAATTTTAGAATAAAGTAGCCTTACAATCTTGTTGCTATGCCCAGAATGCTTTGACGGTGACTGCTGGACAAATGTGGTACAGCATCCACAAACACACAACAGCATAAAAACTACCACATCTAGAACCTGCGGATCCCCAGGGATTAATGCACTAGCTAGCTATCCTGTTATTTTACTGGTCCCAGTTATGATCATACTGGGAGGATGTGGCCAAGAACAAAAATGAGTTTAACACCTCTGATTTAGACTGAAACAAACAAACAAACAAACTCTAAATCAGGGGTGTCAAACTAATTTTCTTGGCCACATCCTCCCAGTATGATCATAACTGGGACCAGTAAAATAACAGTGAAAACAGTTTAGATAGTCAATATCTGTAGTACTTTAAAGTAAATTTTAAAGGAAGTACTTAGTACTTTTACTTAAGTAGGATTCTTGATGTAGTATTTCTACTTTTACTTGAGTAAATATTTTGCAGGGTATTGGTACTTTTACTTAAGTACAAAACTTGATCACTTCATCCACCCCTGTTGACCAGACTGAGAGGTCAAAGGTCAATTCCTGGTGAAACTTTACTCTTTTGTTCGCTTTTCTCACTGAATTATAACCGTAACAACAGTCCCTGTTTAAAGCTCCTCTGTTGAGCTCATCACAATGCAAATAATAAGGTCACCGGTCCAAACCAACTCACACCCATAGCATGAACAACAGTGAAAAATATGAACAATGATGAACAATGTTTCAGACACAGGCGATATATCCTATTTCATGCTCTGCCAGTAAACCGCGAAGGATTTGATGTCAATCTGCCCTACGACAGGTGATTATTCAAATAATATCTTTAGGTCTATTGTGTGTCAACTTTTGTCTTTGTGCTTGTGAAATGTCTTTGTCTCTGCGCCTGCGTGTGATTGGATGATGCTCTGTTCCAGTAAAAGCCCATTCATTTCTGCAGTGATATCTCTATAATTGCCCCATGGCCTGTTTTGAAGTCGCTTACACCAAACAGTGACGGGTTGTTCTTTGACACGTGTGGCGCGTGATTAATGTTGCAAGAGAATGTACACGGCAAACCGGTCCCTAAAAGCAGGTTGGAACCATGACGTCATACATGGTTTAATTGTTTTGTAATTAAACCTGCGGCTGATGTGACGATCCTGCTGCCTTGAATGTCAACAAAAGCTGAACGCATCCTGGGATACAGCGTGAGAGTTTGGCGAGAAAGTGTTGTCTGTAACTTAACCTTTTAGTTCATTTCTTTTAGCTTGACCTGTCACTTAAAGGAATACTTCGGGAATGTAACCAAGTATTTTTACTTTGTTTGTATTTGTACTTTACTTTAAAAATAAAAGTAATAATGCATACTTTTACTTTTACGTCATTACATTTTGTGGCAGTTATCTGTACTTTCTACTCCTAACATTTCAGAAATTGTATATTGTATATTAACGTCTTTCTGTTTATAGCTTTTTTTTTGTTTGTTTGTTTACTTTTCATCTAAATCTTGGATAAAAAAATCACTTAGTCCTACTTTCTCTCATATTCTATCAGTGCGCTGTCATGCTGCTGACTGTTGCGCACTAGTCAACAACTTTTTGCAGCAGTGAAACAGGTAGACTAGTGTCATCTTGCAGCAGCGTGGAGGGATACGAAGAGAGAGAAAGTAGGGCCAAGTGATTACAAGGTGTGACTTTTTCATGGACATTGGTTTGTGATGCAAATAAATCACTCTTTTGAACACATGTTGTTTTTGTTGTAATAACAAATGACTGAATATTTGGGCTGAATAGTAATGCATGCACACATTGTATAAAATCATCAGCCAAATGCAAAACTTAAGTTTGGAAACCACATTTTAAAAAATGAATACTTAATGAGATGAAAGTGTTTTTCAGATTATTGTTTCTCACAAAAATCCAAATGTAACTCAATAAAAAGGACAAAATTATGCATTTTTTGGGGGGAATATGTCTTCATTCTCATGGATACATTTTAGGAATCTAACTAAGTATGCAAGGTAGTGTCACAAAAATGACCGCTGTTGGAAAATCACTCTCAATTTATACGCTTTTAAATGGGCAGGTTCTGCGTGTAACATAAGTGGACACGATGGGTTACACACAAAACCTGGAATTGTGGAGACTGAGATACATGAAAAACCAACATATCTGGATTAGAAAAACCACTAGGATCATCCAATTTAACAGTGTCTTTATTTATAGCAGTTTAGAATACCATTTACAGCCATGTTTTTCAGATCAAATACAGACACCTTGGTAACTTTTCATGTCCTATTTTTGGCCCCAATATTTTATTAAAAATGTATTAATTTTGAGATGGCTCAGAGCAAGAGTAGAATTTGTTTTGCATTTATGTGAGGTCATCGTTAAGTCCATCCTCAGGGGAAATATGTATAAATGTCTCTTTTATTATTGGGTCTAAAAAACTGCCAAAATGAACCCAGTTTCTTAGAAGCACCCACATCCTAAACTTTCCAGATTCATTAAAATGGCATTTTTATAGTTCCTGGGGTGCAAATGGCATGGATATTTCAACAATTTATAATATTACTGATCAGGTGCTGCTCATTATATTAATGAGGGGGATGTCCTGAAAACCTGCACCCGTCATTAAATGCAGCTGCAGTTAAAATCACTGGTTGCAAATGTGGTTCAGAAGACTTTCTTTGAGGTTTTTCAGCATGATTCTTTGCTAAGATAATGTAGAGAAAATGAACCTTCTTGCTTTATCTACAAAATCTGCGTTTTAGTCTATCGATCATGACTTTTCCACACTAAGGTATTAATTTTAAAGGTTGTGAGGACATGCAATGCAACAAGACCTGCACCTCCACGCTCAGACAGACCATTGTTTGTGTTGGATTGCAAACCGTGGCCCAGGCAGACGTCTGCATCCGGCTGGAATCTGTCATGAAGGTGAGCCGTAACAAGTTCAGGTCTAAATGTATTGATTAGGATTATAGAAATGTATTGTTTACATGTGGAACTGTGGAAATCCACAAATCCAGTTCTATCTCATATCAAAGGTATCTGTGCTGATCATACACTGATTTATACACCTGGATTTAACCCATAAAGACCCAGCGCTACTTTTATGTCAGTTCCCAGATGAAATTGTCTCTATATCTAGCAATTTATCACCATTTATTTATAACAGTATTCTTTGTATTTTGTATTCTATCAGTATAAATCAGGTATTTAATTCACTGATCATGTAGATGTTTAAAATTCATGGTCATTATATCAAAATCAGAGAAAACTGCACAAACACTGACTTTTTCCAGTAGAATATAATGTTGTTTTATGGATTGAACATAAATAAACTGTGTCCATCTACTGCCATTGATCCATTCTAATGTTGAATCAATGTTATAGAAGATGACGGTGTTTCCATGGTAACTACGGAGCTTCTGACTGGGTCGTATCTGATGACCATGCAAAGATAAAAAACTGTATTTTCCACAAATTATTTACATGGATTGATAGGATTAGTGGATCAATATTTCAATCAGTAGATGCTTTTGGTCATAGATGGATGTTTGGGTCTTTGTGGGTTAATGTTTCTGGTGCAGCTTGATGCAAAAACATATGATAGACAAATAGCAAAAATGGGATGTGATGCTAATGTTTTCCCTGAACACACATATGCATACAAAGCAGATATCAAAATATACACTTAAAAAAGTTATAAAATGAAATGTAACTGTAGACAAGAAGGGAAAAAATGACATCAAGAAATATGTTTTTTCTAAATATCTACATTAATGTGAACACATGATGGAGAAAAAATAGCCAAGGATGATTCACCAGCCGGGTTTCTTAAGTCTAAATCGTTATCTCAGTTACTGAAAGATTTGCCAGTCATGTTGAGTGACGTAAATATGTGCTTTACCACTGATGTAGACTTGATTGTCTAATGTTTGGTGTGCTTGAGTGACGCTGGAAGGGATTGTTACACCGGAAAGTTCTGTAAAGTCAAGGTCAGTTTAGTCTATTTCTTTTATGACTGTATGCATTGCGTAAACCACCCATGAGGTACTGAAATCAGTGTACGTGTTGCACAAGTCTCACTCTTTTTGTGATCAGTTAGCTTGTTGCATTAGCATTTATGACTGAGAGTTAGTCTATTAACATAACTTCTACAGTTATTCAGTGTTCCTTTATAACATTTTCATTTTTTTTTCTCTTTCTGTTTTATTTTATTTTTTTACTGTGTTCTTTGTTTTACTACTATTACACTAGTAGAGTGGCCACTACAGATTATTATTATTATTATTATTATTATTATTATTATTATTATTATTATTATTTATATCCTCCTGAGACGACCAATGTCCTCTGAAGTGGACAAGGTCTTCACAGCTTTACTTAAAGTCCACTGAAAAGGACATTTATATAAAAATGTATGTGTAAAAAAAAAACAAAAAAAAAAAACTGTTGCATCACGTTGTTTCCAATTAGGCTAAGACACTTAAACTTGGCAAAAAATGTTTACTTACTGGGTCTCAGGAGGATGATTTAGTAGAAAATACAGAATTTATTCATACTGATTTTTACATCATTGTACAACAGTTAGGTTCTGACTTTAAAATCTTAAAAAATACAGGTCAATTCACTTTATTATGAGTGAAAAAATAAAGCAAATTCAGTCTCTGCATTTTACCAGTGGCATGCTCAGCATCTAGTGCTAGCAAATAGCATTAGCATTTTTTTGACAGTGAGCTATCACTGAAAATGCTCACTATCTCCAGATTTTCTAGATTTTCATGTGGTCATGGGCTTTGACAGAACAGATCTGTGTGCCTGCTTTTGAATAACAGGAAACACATTGAAGATTTAGCCTTCCAGCTGTGAGGCTGAAGTGCTAACCACTATGCTAATGCATAGCATGTATGTTATGCTAGTTTTCTGGCAATATTGTGGTGTTGAGGAAGAAACTGTTTCTCAAATATAACACAATTAATTATCAAAGTTTGTTTTAAGGCTATTTTCTCTTGTCTCACAACAAGATAGTCAAGAAATAAAGACCCCCTGCTTAGACATTTTCATGGGTGACATTATTCATGTGTCATTCGTGTACTTACAATAGGTTTTTAGCATTAAAAGCTATACTTTAAAGGCAAACAGGATCCTGTTTAATACACAAGGGTTTAATGCCCTTGTTCTTTGTTTTACTTGTTGCGTTAGCAGAGTGGTCACTACGGTTAGCTTTATATATATATATATTAGTATTAAATAATAATGATTAAATAATATACAGCGGTTATGTAGACTAGTCTACATGTAATGTAGTTAGTTAAAGTTAGCTAACTTTACATTATTGTACTGATGTTAAAATCTTGAAAATAATAGGTTCATTCCCTTGCTTATTAGATAATAAAGCAAATTCAGTCTCTGTATTCTACCCATATCCTATATATTTTCATGGGATGTGTTAGTCATGTCCCTACAGTAAGGTTTTACCATTAAAATCTACCATAGTTTAAAGGCAAACAGGATTCTCATTAATGTAAGAGTGATGTTAGATGTTAAGCTGTTGTTGCAGAATCTGACTCATAGTTTCATGGAGGCGGCATTCCTCAGATGCACGAAGATTGTCTACATTTTTTTGTTTGTCTTTGCGTGGGAGCAGCTGGAGCGTTTTCCTCTGCAGGGATTTCTGGTGCTGCAGGAAGAAACACAAAGTGAATGGTATGCGACAAAGATCACTTTCATTGTCATGTTTGTACGTGTGGGTGATCGGGATATATATTGTTTTTTTGATTTTCCTTTCAGAAACAAAAGAACAACTAGTGGTTAATTGATTTTCATTTTAAAATGGAAGTGTTTTAGTTTCAAGGCATTTTTCTTTCTTGTACAAAACCTGGAGTTCATAGATACTGATGGAGGGGGCATGTCTACAATGTCCAGGTTTCATATGAAGTGGAAGATTCCATCGAACATTAGAATCTTTGTGACTTAGCCATGAGCAGCATTTCCTTTTTAAATGACAACATCTGGGCTCGGAAAATAAAAATAAAAAATAGTAGTTAGCAGTTTTTAGTGTGTGTGTTTTTTTTTGTTTTTTTGTGTCTGTTTTTATGTAATTCAATAATTTTTCAAATGTTTTTAAAACAAATCTCAATTAACCACTAGTTTTTCTTTTTGTTTCTTACTTTTTTTTTTTTACGAATTAATTTTTTAGTTTTCAAGTAAGCATCTACATCAGCACAGGAAATATGAACTATAACAAGGCAGAACACACACGCACAAACAAACATTGAACCCCACCCACCCTAAGGAAAGATAAATTAATAAAGGAAAAAAGGGGGCGCAAAGACTTTTATCATGACAAAAGAAATGTAAATAAAGATTATTCTGATGTCTATGAACAGAAAATGCAGTTACCAGAAGACCGTGGTTCAAGCTAACTTCCACAGAAAACATAGTTAAATACTGCCCTTTCATTGTATTATGAGTTCAGTGAAATGCAAGAACAAGGTTTTGTTTTAAGGGCTGCATGTAGTATTACAGTGGGAAATCTCACAATTATGGTAGACCACAGAGGATAATAATAATAAAAATAATGATAATGATACACTTTCTTTGTAAGTGCATCTCAGGACACTGTACATAATAGGATAAAACATGCAAAGCATAAAATACAAAGGGGTAAACATACAGTGTAGTACATAAAAGACAGTGTAATATTATTGTGGTTAAGCTATTCTGAAGAGATGAGTTTTGAGTCTGGATTTGAATGTGGGGAGAGTCACTGTTATGGATGGATGGATGGATGGATGGTGGTGGGGGCGTCCTGATCTGGGGAGCCAGGTTATGGATGGATCTAAATGTGTACAGGAGGACTTTGAATCCAGCCCTCTGTTTAATGAAGAGCCAGTGTAGTTCTTGGAGGATGGGAGTGAAGCAGTGGTACGAGGGGGTTTTGGTGATGATGGTGGAATTTTGGACCAGTTGCAGCTGAGGGAGGGACTTTGGGGGTCAACCGAACAGACGGGAGTCAATATGGGAGGTGAAAAGGCAATTGTACAAAGATAGAGGTGGTATGGGGGGGGGGGGCAGTTGATGTTGCACAGGTGGAAAAGTGCACACCACATGATGTTATTGGTGTGGGTCTTCAAGGATAGTAGACCATCAAGGATGACACCCACACTCTTAACTTGGGGGGGAGGTAATGGAAAACGTGTTTGCTTTGGAACTGGTGAGGAATATGTGTTTAATCACTACTGTGTTTTAGAAGTCGGAGTTCACCACCAACTTCCAGGTTTTAATTTCGGAGCGGGAGGACGGCAGGAGTGTGGAGCAAGGTTTGGTGGTGAGGTAGAGCTGGGTGTCATCCGCAAAGCAGTGGAAATGGACGTAAAGTTTACTGATAAGATATTACTGAGGAGGTAAATGATGAACAGAGGGGATCCCAGGACAGAACCTTGGGGCACACCTGAAGTAAGTAGGGAGGGATCAGACCTGAAGAATTTTAGCTGAACAAACTGAGTCGGGGGGGGGGGGTTACTTCAGTGGAAGGGGGTCTATGAGGAGGATGGTTTTGAAGACCCAACTCAGGTCGAGGAAGAGAACGGATAATGAACCGGAATCAGCTGCAAGGAGGAGATGATTGGTGTTTTTGTCTTTTCTTGAAGGGCTGTGTCTTTGTCACGATGGGGACGGAAACCAGACTGGAAAGGCTCATAGATTAGTCCAGAGAGGCAACTATTTTATTTTATTTTTTCAATAATTTTGGATATGACAGGTAGGTTAGACATGTGGGCGGTGGTTATTAAACCAAAATGTTTGTTTGTTATGCTTAAGGAATTGGACCACCTCCTATAACATACTTCTTCTTAGCCACCCACTTGCATTTTTTTGGAAGTGAAACTGACTTAAGACTGCTACATTGTACCGACTGAACACGAAACTATGGAGTTGTGGGAGTATCTTTAAGATCAAAGTTGACGCTGCAGTCAGACTAGAGCATGTCTGACTGGATGTACGGTATGTGGGTTTGTGGGTGGTCAGGGATTTTCATCTGCCTCACCATAGAGTTGCTAGAAGCTTCTTCATTTTTCGAGGTATTGGGTTCACACACACTTGGCGACGTTTCCACATCAGTACACTGGGGGGGAAAAAAAAAAGGCAGTAATCAGAAAACATCAGAACTTAACAGGAATATGGGACGCAACCTAAAGAAACGTGGTTTTTGTAGCGTCTCCAACTTCAGAAACAGAATCAGATGAGCGAGAGAGACTGAACTGATAAAAACAGTGGGTGTGATGAGATCAGTTTGGGAAAATAAACTAGAATTGGGACACGTTGGAATGTCATGACGGTAAAACCGCTGCAAAGTTCAGTAGTAGGTATCTAATAATGTATCACACAGAGACAGAAAAAAGCCAAGTGTCGTCTTACACTGCATGAACGCTGCACCCTTCTGTTATGTTCTGCCGCCGGCACCTCACCGCTTCTCCTTTACTCGCGATGGCTTTCACGGCGTGGATTTTGGAGAAAGTCGTGCAACATCCATAGTGCCCTGCACAAAGATATGCACGCAAGCTTGAATGTGATCTGTTATTTGAGTCACGCCACCAGCAGGGCATTTTCAGCCAAAAGCTTTTATCAGATCATGTGTAGAGGGATGTCGACTCATATTCTGGGGCTTTTGTGTGGGTCTTCTGGTTACAAGTGTAGATGATTTATCTATTTATTCAATGTTAAAACCCATAAAGACCCAAGCATCTACTGATCTAAACTGTCTCATACCTGTTGATCCGTAAATCCTATCAATACATGTAAATAATTGGTGTAAAATGTAGTTTTTCATCCTTTCACGGTCATCAGATATGACCCATTTGGACGTTCAGAGGCTCCGTAGTAAACGTAGAAACGCTGTCATCGAATACAATGCCGATTCACTGCATCAATGACAGTGGATGGAGACACTTGTTTTATGTTGCGTTATTGATATTGTTGCAGAAATTCACTTTTTATTGAGTTTTTGATGCAGTAACCCTCAACTTTAATCTGAGCTTTTACGAAAATCTAAATTTAGGAGAATACATGATTTTTCACTGGAAAAAAAAGCAAAAATACATTGGATAATATTACAGATAATATGGCGATAAATCACTTAAAAGTTAAATGTATTAAAAAAAAAAAAAGCTCCCTATATGAGCCTGTCATTATAAACCTTCACTTTGTTGCAGTGAATGATTGGAACACACTTCACAAGTCTTTCAAACTCTCACATCTTCCATCAATCAACATGTTTGAGTAAAAATTAAAACACTCTATAGTTGACTGCTGCAACTGTTGACTGGTATATACTCCAGTTTTTTTTTTTTTTTGTTTTGTTTTGTTTTTAACTCCATTTTTTCGTGTAAATCTTAGATTCATCTGTACTGTTTCCTTTTTATCTGTTCTTCGGTCTTGCTGTGACTTGTTTTGATCTTGTCTTTTGTCTGCTGGAACCTCCTGCCAGGTCATCACTGTAAATGAGAGGCTGTTCTCAATTGATTTTTACCTGGAAAAATAAATATTAAAAAAAAAAAAATCATCAATCTCTGCTGTGTTTAACGTATGCAAACTCTTGGAGATGCTCTTCTACATATATGTTCTATAATTTGGTAAATTAATTCACATTTCATAGTATTGTGAAAGTGCTGAAGAGAATAAGCTGCACTGATTTTGCAAATATATTAGCATGTTTTCACATCCAGCAAAGACAAAGTACACTCTTATGATCATTTTTGGTCTCGACCAGACAAGTCAATAAGGTCCGAGTGAGGCTCCTAAACATATAGAGCACTGGAAAATTGAATATAACCAGTTTAGTTTTATTTGTTATATAAAAAAGTATCTATGTGCACCAAAAAACACTCCAAAAGGTTATAATAAACCCTCACTTTTAGCTTTTAGTAGTCTGCTTCATGCAAATGCTGAGTTATTGATCAGTTGCAGGAAAAATATTAACTCCTGTGTGTATCATGTGACTAAAACGGACAGAAAAGAAAACATGGAATGAATAAAAGCACTGTTTTTGTCATTGATATTGATGTAAGAACTGAAGTGATTTGGATTTTTATCAACATCTAAGCTCTGAAATTAAACTATGAGCTATTTTTATTTTTTTTATTTTATTTGTCCAAACAAATGTAGCTTTAGTTGTACCTGGCATTAAAATGAACAAGAAAATGAAGAAAACAAGGTGGTTTAATGATTTTTTTCCCACAACTGCATATTATACTTGATTTTATTTACTACATATGTTATCAAATTAGCAGGCGCAGTGTCACAAGTGCATTTGGCTCGGCTACAAGACACATTGAAAAACAAAAAAAAAAAAAAAAAAAAACATACCTGCAGCTTGAACCACTGTGTACACGTTTGTATCGAGGGCGTCCAGCGAAAAAAGCACCAGCCATGTTAAAAATATCAGTTTCATTTCACCCGGATAAAAATGAGAATCTTCCAAGAGCTATCAGGAATTGGTGTGTGAGGTTACAGCAGCAAATGGGTATTTTTTTCCAAGTCCTGTGGGTTAAACTGATAGTAATAGAATTCTCAGAGGGAGTGCCTGACGGTAATTTTTTTTTTCTAGAATTTCAGTTCATATCCAGTTTCCTTCATATAACTACTCCTTTTGATCAATGTTTCAAGCATTTTAGTTTTAGTTTTTTTTTTTTTTTTGTCATGTGCATAAATGTTCCAGACTCTGAACTGGAATTTGACACTGTCCATTAATGATTACAAACAAACAAAAAAGAAAAAAACCCAGTGACAAAACCCCCTACGAATATTGCACATTCTATCAGTCGCTCTGAGGTGAGCCTGCCCTATTTCTTTTGAGCAAACATGCGATTAAGATCAGAGTTCATTTTTCCAGACTTCACTCTAGGTGTAATTTACAGATAAGTAACCTTAGAGTTATTTATTACATCCGGCATCAAAGCTTTTCTTTCATGGTGTTAGAGTAGAGGCTAAAGTTCACTTCCGCAGCTTTTCTTTTCTTCTTCTTCTTTTTTTTTTTTTTTTATAAAGTTAAAACCCAATTGTTAACACTTAATTCCAATAAAACTGTTTATTTTATGTACAAAGCTGCATTTATGTCCTGACCATTTCGTGCATTAGAAATCCAGCCTTTTACATGTGAAAATTTGGTGTGTTGTTGTGTATTTTATTATTTATTTTTTTTGGTGGTGCATTCCAAGTTGGATTACGGCACTTGTTTTGATTGGGCGGCAATTTAATTCAATTCAAAAGCACTTGATTTACATCAGCGACAAGGAAACAAAGGCTCACATTGTTGATAACGAACGTCAGCAACGTATACAATATCTGGACACCCCCACTTTGATAATCTCCTACTATTTTTAGCACATGTACTATTATTAGCTCCTGTAAAATAAGCCCCAGAGGCATAAAAATAGACTATGAACTATTTAACTGCACACACAAAACATTAGTAGTTTGCCCTGATTATGTTCTTTGCAGTTCAGAATTGATTAGCAATGTGTATATATTTTTATGCTGTGTGTGGAAAAATCTACTGTTTTTTTAAATTTATTTTTTATACCTTGATAATGAAGTAATGAAACCGCTTAGTTGTGTTGGTGTTTTTTTTAACTGACATTTTAATGAGGATTTTATGATTTTAAAGTGATGTTTTGCATCACTGCTGGAGTAATGAATATTGGTAATGGGGGGGTACTCACTGTTTTTGTTTTTTTTGTTGTTTTTTTTTGCCACTTCTGGGTGAGGAACCAAATATGGTAACTTCATTGAGCCTGATTTTCTATATAATAATGTAAAACAAAAACATCACTAACGTAATAGTCTTCCATCCTCAAATAACACACAAAAGTTGAAATTTAGAATTCCATAGTATTTTTATTATTGCCCTATACAGTTTTAATGAACTCATTCATCATTTTAAACTAATCTGAAAATGATTGTGGAAATTTATCATTAATAAGGTCTTTGAATAAAAACAAATGTATTAATGAAAACTGTCTGCAGAGATATTCCAGCATAAACTTTTGCTTCTTCAGTGATAACGTTTGGACTTTGCCGTTCACAGCACTTCACTTGCATCACCAACAAGGAAATAACCGCTTTCTTCTACTGTTGAAACATCTGGACACCCTCACTTTGATTATGTGACTATTTTTAGCACGTGTTCTATTTTTAGCTGCTCTAAAATTAGCCCCAGGGGTGTAAAAACTTTAACTTAATTAAACATTTATGTGTAAATGCTGCACATTGGAAGTGAACAGTTAATTATTTTCTCATAAATGGTACACCACTGCAACATGAATAAAGCATGAGCATGTTCTGTAAGTAGATATTTAAGTGATGTAAGTGCTTTATGAATAAATCAAACCCAGCATTTATCACATCTTTCAGATATAGAGAAGACCAGACATGTTTTATACATATATAGGCTTGAATGACATCATCTGTAGTATGGATGCTTATTACTCTATAAATTATATTGCAGTGAAAATGTATTATTAAACACATTCCATTAATATGAAAGAATAGTAATTTACTAATCTACTTTTCCTATAAATAAAAGTAAAAAAAAGTATCTACATTCAAAGTAGACAGAGTGTGTCTGTATCATAACAGGTTTGTGGTTCTTTGTTGCAGTACATAATTGGTTTACTGCACCTGCAAACGGCAAATAACGATATGTGGTATTTCTAGACAGACAAAATGGCTAACGTTGCTCATTTACTTTTACTGCCGCCAAGTGAGCTCACGTTTAGTGGTGTGACTTGTTTTCCCTCATTGTCAGTGATGCAACAGCAGAGTGGAAAACAGAACAGATCTGAGCCACGCCCCCATCAGGAATGGCGCAATCTGCAAAACATGGAGGCCAATGTGTGAGTTTAGAGGCTAATTCTACTTTAGGGCTTTTATCTTTTCTGAAAATGTCACGTTCAATGACAGGAAGGACGACTCCTGTGATCCAAGTGGAACTGAAGCTGCAACAGATCAATATATTTTTATATTAAGATGTATTTAATCCAAACTACAATTGTGTGCTTCTTGAATTTTCTCATATTTTTGTTTTTATTCCATTTTAACCTAGAATTACATTGTTGACGACTACAGAATAATATTTTATATAGTATTATCCTCCATAATTTGCTTTTTTTTTCCAGTGAAAATGAGATATTTTCATATTTAATTGACATTACATTTGAATACATAGATGCTCATAAAAGCTCCAAGGAAATTCAAAGGCTATGTTATATAAATAAAATTATATATATATATTATATAAGATTTATTATTAATTGACAAAAAAACAAGCATCTACAACCATTTTTTTTTATATCAAACTACATGGGATTTTAATATTAAATTAATTTTGCAAATCCTAACATTTTACTTGTATTTATAAGTTTAATGGATTAAGATTAATTAAATATTTTTAATCAATAGTTTTGTTTGTTTTTTAAGTTCTGACTGTTCTTGCATATCTAGACAAGTAAAACAACAAAAAAAAAAAACATTTTGTTGCAGATGGAACATTACAAAAAAATAATGCATCAATCACATTTATGGGACTTAAACATCACTCCATAAATATCAACATAAGAGTTTAGTCACGTAGTATTTTCTAGATGTCAGTAATAATCAAACTGGAAAAATAGGGGGAAGTTAAAATGTGTTTACATGATTCACCATCAGTGTTCCCCACGTCCACCTGTTGTGTTTGAAGTTACTGACAGTTGGAAAGTGCTTTTAAACCACATGGCATTTCATCTAAAAATAGCATGCATGATAAAAATAGAGATTACAAAAGCCGGTTTGTCCAGGCATGTGCACTTCATTTCCTTTTTGGTGACGCAACAGCAGTGGGAAAAAAAAACAAAACATTTATTGCAGTGGTGCGTGTAGTTGGAAACTTCCTTGACTGTGTGAAAGGTTCTACTTTTACAACCCGAAGCAGAAAAATGTTTTGTCTGCTCGGCTTAATGTCCATTCACACACCCAGACTGCAAAGAGCCAAGTAGACCTAATAATAATGATGATGATAATGGGTTAAAGTAAGGATATGAATGAGACTGTAATCCTGATTGTGTTCAATGGAAAATAGGCAAGGATTCTGTTATTTGAGAGCAACGGTGCAGAATAGGACTGAGTTTCAGCCTAAACTGAACAAGGATTCTTTAAACAACACTGTATTAAGAATCATTATCCATATATGCACTGCCCCCCCCCCCCCCCAAAAAAAAGTCACATATGTAATATTTAACTGCACTATCTTCAGTTTTAATTCCAGGACACATTCACTGTCACATCTTTTTTACCACATAATTCTTACATAGTGTCACAATAA
>JAPSES010100144.1:4209-19674 GCA_029822895.1 Maxillicosta whitleyi | reverse complement strand
CACACACACACACACACACACACACACACACACACACACACACACACACACACACACACACACACAAACACACACAAACACACACACACACAAACACACACTGTGACTGTCTGTGTTTCAAGAGGTGCTTTCTCTGCATTTTTTCCCCTTTGCTTTTAATGCTAATGCTGAGGCGAAAAGCAGCAGTTTCCTCCCTGTGGCGCTCTGCCTGCCTCCTGCCATCCTCCTGTTTGCACTACCGCTGAAAACAATAAAGTTATAAAGTTATTTCCCTGTAGCCTTGGTTTAAAGAAAAAGGAAAACACAGAAACCCCATCAAAGCCTCCTTTGGCATTATTTTGTTCCTCTGTTTCACCAGTAGCACCAGTAGCCTACCTCAATTAGTACCCCACAGGCCGTGTGACAAAGTCTAAAGCCCCTTGTTTTAATCTGTTCACAGTGCGACGGCAAGTGAAAAGATGATTTTGCGAAAACTGCATGGGGTTCCCAACAAACCTGACTCTCACCTACTGCAGTTTCGTCTCCGGCCAGATGAAATGTCTGTGCAATTTTTTACGCCACACCTCTCATCACCACACGATTAATTCTTTCATTTCACAGGTAATAAAGTGTAGTTAGAGGGCACAGCGTGATGTCAGTACCGCAACAATAAAACCACACTTTTTGTGTCAAGCTCTCTTTTGAATTTCTGATGAGAGATGTGACACTTTGTGTGCTTTTTCTGCTACGTGTTCATCGGCGTTTGAAATAGAATGCTTCGGGGCGATAACTGGAAGTATTGAGAATATTAAGGAGGCTTTGTGAATTGTGGTTTAAACAAGTGCACCTCGGCAGCCGGGAAACATGCAGGAACCTTTTCTCGTCAAATAATTTCAAGGAAAATCCTGGTTATGCTGACTAAAATTAAATTGGAGTTACCGTATAGGCTATCTGCCCTCTAAATTCATATGGAATTTGTTTAATTAACCAACTAAGCTGCAACAAGGGGCTAATAAAGTATTGACTGAATGACATTCCATTTCATCACCCCAAAACAAGACAAAAGGCAGTAGTACCCTGGGGAATGGAAATACCATGCCATTAATTAGCAAACAGACTAAAACAACAAGGCCGGCCAGATTAGTCAGAGTCAGATTAGCCACTGTGTCTGCAGCAGCAGAAGCAGACCACCAATGTATTAGAGGAAAAACAGGATTAAAGACAAAGCCCAAAGCAAACATCCAGAGGCCTCTTTGTAGTTTTATTACACAGGACAGAGAAATACAATGTGTGTGAGCAGCTGGGAAGAAGGTCATTCATCCTGTCATTAATGAAGGAACAACAAATAAGAGACAACCCTGTGTCTGAAGGGGACTCACACACACACACTGGAATCGGGATTTATTCCAAAATCTACTATTTGATGCCTTGGAAATAGTTACAGAAAGATGAGTTTTTCATCCTAAAACTTTGCAACATCAGAAACTTACTTCATATGTTTATGGTACAAATGTTATAGTGTTCAATTCTGATGGGGGTGGAATTGGAATGACCATGTACCAGTGGTAAAGATAATGGAATTATTTATGTCATAAAGCAATGTGTAAAAATATTTCCTGTCAAGCAGCAGCAGCAGCAGGGTGAAGTAGTAATAGTAGTAGTAGTAGTAGTAATAGTAGTAGTAGTAGTAGTAGATCAGGAGTGTCAAACTCATTTCAGTTCAGGGGCCAAATTCAGCTAAATTTGGTCTGAAGTGGGTGGGACCACTATAACAATAACATAAGTTATTGTTGTTATCATAAGTCGCTTATATATCTACATTCATTAATAAAAGTTTATGCATATTTTTGGAACCTCAGTTACTTTTTTCTCTGCTTAGCGCGTCAGACAAATGGAAGCCCTGTCTTCAGCCTTTCAGCGACTTGTTTTTGTTGAAGTCGCTGTTAAAGTCCACACATTCAATTTGAGTTGGGGACTTGCAGAGTGTTCATCGAGGGGTACTGACAAAAATAAAGGCCCACAAGCTCACACTTAAAATATTAAAACCAACATTTTCATGGATGAGGAAGCCTAATGAGATATCAATGAGATGAGAAACAAACTGGATGATAGATAATTGTTTTTAGTGTATTTTACAGCTTTATTTAAGACGGTGTTTCCCAACCAGGGGTACGTGTAACCCTAGGGGTACGCGGAGGTACTGCAGGGGGTACGCAGCGCATGGGGCGTTATAAAAAGTCATAATATTCGTAATATAACAACAGAATGTCTGCTGTGGTCAATTATTTTTATTCCATGAAAACATATTCTTTATTATGATGAATTAAGTTGATGCTAAAAAAGAAGGAGAGAGAACCTGACAAGTTTATGTTCAATTTAAGAAGATTAAATAAAATGATTTTCATCTAATAACCACTGTGTTATGCTCTATTTTTGTAGAATTATTAACGCATATGTTTGAGGTGTACTCGTGGAGTGACAAGAAGGCTCAGGGGGGACTCAAGCCAAAAAAGGTTGGAAAACACTGGTTTAAGACATGGGTCAAAACTGACCTTTTAACATGGTGGAACAGAAAGTTAAAAAGAGGTTAAAAAAAATGAAGGGCTCTTGTTCGATTCAAGTGTGTTTTTCTTGATCATTATGTTACGGGGATAGTGACTGGTGTATTTTTTGACTGATACAGGTTTTTGTACCGTAGAACCTGAAACGTGTATCAGATGCTGAGGTGACATCAGATTAAAATGAGTGGATCGACTAAACTGATGGATTTATGAATAGGGAAAGCAGAAGAAACGTTTTCCCAAATCACAAACTCATGATTTATTTGTGAATTCCACCCTCCTTTCTGTCTCTAAGATTAATTACCCTATCAGACCAAAACACACTCTTTTCCAGACTCTTCAGCAATTTCCTTTCACTGAATCTGTTCAGTGGTTCTTAGCAGAGTTCTCCAAACAGACCATGCTGCTGAATGATGAGGATTGAGCCGTGGCCAACGACACTTCAAAAGACCAACAAACTCCCATTCCTATTTAAGACCCCCCCCCCTCCCCATTCATCCTTATCAATGAGTCCAGGAAATGACGTGTCTGAGTCTGGGAAATGTTAACCTGTCCATCCATCTATCCATCTTAACCTATGAGAAATCTGTCTGAGGCGGGGCTTGAATCTAAATATGAGTAACAAGCACCAAGTAATCCAATCAGACAGAGATAAAATGGATGTGATGCTCAGAGAAACTTAAAAATACAGGGAGTAATATGTACTTCAACCCTTATTTTTGAATCAAACAACCAGCAACAGTTGTAAAGAGATTTACGAACTTGGAACTGACTTTGACTTGTGACAAAAAGTGCATATGATGCATTGTGAAACACCTGCCCACAAGACTTGTGATTGGTCCAGTGTCACGTACAATTTTTACCCCCCAAGAATTATGCACCACTGGCTTTGGTGCAGAAGATTGCTGGTTTGACACCCAGGTAGACCTTTAGGAAAGGTCTGTTATGTTCTACATCCCTATACCTGTAGCCACAAGGGGGCAGTGTCTCATTGTTCTGGTCCCAAGCCCGGATAAATAGAGTGTTGTGTCAGGAAGGGCATCATATGTAAAAACCGTGGGGGAAAAAATGACCTGTATAGAAATATTAACTTTTTCTATTCTGACAACCTACAGCAAAACAAAACATTTATCATCCTCTTTTCTCTTTATTCGCTCCGATCTCTTGATTTGCCGCCAACAATATACACTGTATTTTTGCCACCAGATTTCATGTGCAACTGCAGTGATGTAGACTGTGATTTCAAAGTGGTCATAACACTTCACAGATCTTTCCATCCATTCCACCTTATGGTAGGATACAGTGTATTTAACAACTAGTCACTAGGAAAAGGAAGTCATTTAAAAGAAAAAGTCAATGAATAAATCCGGTTTGGTTGTTTTAAAGAGTCCCTTCTTTATATTTGCAGTGGTTCATTCCACTGAGAGCCAGACTCAAACCATACACTGAAGCTGGGAGAAATGTTTTCTTAGAACACAACAAAACAGAGACCAACAGAAGTTCCAAAACACCGATTTTTATCTGCATCTTCAATTACACCTAAAATCCCACCACTGAGCTGACAGGCTGAGAGTGGAGCCCTGTATCGACCCACTGATACTCCCACAATGGAAGGTACAAAAAACAAAAAACCCTTTCTGTAGATTCACTAAATTAATGCCTTAGGATGCATGCTCCTGTTTGGTTACAGGAAGTGAAGCATTAACCATTAGCTACTGCCTTATACAAACAGGTTGCCCCTTGATGAATGAAGATATTTTACAATAACATTTTGAACATTGGATATTTGGAGTGTTGTATGAGGAGAGCAAAGAACATCTGCACACCCAGCGCACAAACTGATTCCTCTTCTGCCCTCGGGGAGGCGCTACAGAAGCCTTCGGACTAAAACAACCAGGTTCAGGAAAAGCTTCTTTCCATCAGCCATCTCCCTGCTGACTCTGGCCTCTCTATCCCCACTGCACTTCTACTTTCTCCAGTTAAACTGACTGACAGACTGACATGACGATGCTGCACTCATAACCTCATCTTCGCACTCTCTTGCAATTTTCATCTTTTATATTATAAATATTCACATTGGACCTATTCTTCTCCTACTGCTGTATTCATATTCGCATTTTCATATTTACAGTATATATTATATTGATAGGATTTGTATTCGGTTTATATTAATATTCAGATCCGTTGTACATTCTAGTTAGACCCAATCTGCATTTTGTTGCTTTGTACCTGTGACATGAAATGACAAAAGCTGGATCAAATCTGATGTAATTACAATTACATTATGTCTGCCCAGTTATATTATGCTGGTTTGGTATTTAGAAATACTTCCGGTTACTTGACATTTCTGTCAGTTGTGCATCATATGTATATATGTCTGATGTTTATTGTCTAAACTATCAGGTGTATTCTGGAGTAATTGAGTCATTCTTGTTTTGAAAAATTTTCATTAATAAGTCAGTGTTTGCAAAATGTTAAAGCTAAAATAGGTGTTTCCTGATCATCAAAATATGTTTCACAAATTGCCATTACCTTTGGTTATGGGGTGTCTCATAATGCTTATGTAATATATTTATTTCCATCAAGATTTTTTTGGCCAAGATCTGGTATTTCAACTAACAAAAATCAACAAAAAACTTACTTTTAACAGGCAGAAACAACAGACCCTGACTCCTGGAGGATGTTCATCTACCTTGACCAGTTGGGGTAAAAGAGAAAGGGTAAAGGAGGAGAAAAAGACAGAGAGAGAGAGAGATTGGGGGTAGTGGGAGATGGATGTGGATGGATGTAATTGATGCACAGATAACTGAAGTAGAACTGTCCAAAGTAGATCAGCTGGTGGTTGTATAATTACATCTATGGAACTATGTGCTACGTATTAGCACAACTATATGGATAAGTGAGTGATGATGATGAAGGCAGGAAAGAGGCAGCAGGAGGTCCAGACATGGTCAGTGCAAAACCAGTGAGGTGATAAAGCACAGTGACTCTGGGTAAGAAGTCTAATTAGTAGCATAAATTCACTGGGGCATTAAAAGAATTTTTAAGGACTATCCATGGATTCAGCTGATTTCCTTCTGAAGAGAATTGTATAACAATATTTATGGTGATCCAACTATCCAAAAATATTTCTTTAGCTCTTTGTAGCATGGAGCTACAGTGTCACAAAAACTGATGAAGGATTTTATTAACATGCTATAAAACTACAAGGAATGTGGGCAGTGCTGCCAAGAAAACCTGCAGTAACATTATCATTCTATGAGCTGTCAAAACATCTGTGCCATTAGTGTGCCTTAATACAAGATACCTTAATATGGAAACAGTTAAAACGTCCAAAACAAAATGTCAGACCTCCCTCCGCCTAATTACTGAGTTTTGTAAAATCAGACAGCATTTTATTTAGTTACAGCCGTCTGACATTTTGACATTTCCTTTTGAACAGATGAACATACAGTTGTACAGTCACACCACACATGCTGACTCTGCAGGTGTAAATGAGTCAGTGGAGACAGAGTGGATTCATGAACAAGTCTCTGCAAGATCAGGTCCATGGGGTTCACCACTATACATGATCAGAACCATGGAGAGCTCTACTGTACAATGTTAGGACCATGCAAAGCTCCACTACACAGGATCAGCACCATGGAGAGCTCCACACTGGAGCCAAACACACACTGGCCCTTTTACATCATCACACTATTTTAGTGTCGTATCTGTTTATTATGTCGCATTATGTCGTATAAGTTTATTTAGTCATTTCATTTTTGAATAGCTAAATGTGTTCAAAAGCTTTTATTTTGTTAGATTGCTTTTATATTTTATACATTTTAGTCATCAGTCTGTCGAAATGACTCGATCATGTCCTTAAAATAAAATAAAAATATAGATTTTTTTGGTTTTTTACAAAGTTTTGTCATTTTTTGAGCAGGTTTATCTACAGATTAAAAAAAACAAAAACAATTTCATTTTGAAGAAAACCTTTGCTCTGGTCAGTGTAAAGACAAGAAAAAACACTGAGTTCTCCATTAAAAATTTCTTTGCAAATTTTGTCATACAAACCTACTGAATATTGCTCTCAAAGTCGTATTCCTCAAGAAAACCAAACATCTGTGAGCAGCAGCAGGTCAATGTTATTCACATGGCTCTGCAGGTGTTCCCATACAAAATCAAATGGTAGTCATGTGGGGCTCTGGGTTCACTTGTGCATTCAACTATACGTCCAGATCAATAATCCTCAATGTGAAAGAGAGCAGCCTTCTTCTATTTTCACACATCCCAGCAGCCCCAGCTCCTTCTCTCCAGGTTCAGATGTCCACATTCAGCGTCACCAGCACACTTTTCCTTTATGTTGGTTTAACCCTTTACTGGGCAAGTGACTATTTTTGGTCATTTCCACATACATTACAAGACAGTTGCTGGGTTTCCACCACAGTTTTCGGCAAAATGGAAGTGATATTTCTACAATTTGGACAATAAAGTGCAGTTTCTATTTGTAGGTGTTTCCTTTGAAGAGTGTTTTCTTCTGGTGTGGTATTCCAGTAAAGTCTTGTCTCTCCCTGTCTGTGTTAATCCTGTCTAGTTGTGTTCAGACACTGGTTTAAGGCAGATGTTTCACTGAGTTGGATCCAAACCTCCATGGTGTTGCCACTATAGTGTTGTTAATGGCAGCGGACACGTACAGTGGATTTATGGGCTGGAATTGGACGTCAGGAATTCACCAATGCATTGTGGAGCAGGTTTTTCCCACTCACACTGGGGGGCAGCCCTAGAAGGCTGGAGAGTTAGCTTTTGACTGAAGGGTTGCCAGTTCAATTCCCCCGGACTGACGAAGAGTTGCTGGCTGATGTCCACTTACCCCCCCTATTTACTACCTGTGTCATTCGGCGTCATATAGCGGATGGGACTCCGGCGTCGAAATAATGTAAGTCGGTACGTTGTAACCTGAGGCCTACCTGTATATGTTCCTTTCACATTACATGTCTTTTTATTGTATTTCTTAATATTTGCTTCTTGGATTTTTAGTTTTGTTTTTTTGCCATATACAGGAAAGGAACCAAATATGGTAACTTCAGGCTTGAGAGTCTGGTTTGACCAGTTCTAAATGTAAAGTGCCATGAGATATATTTTGTTATGATATGGCAATATATAAATACAATTTGATTATTGATTTTCTTCATAACAATAAAATGTTAATTTCCACAAAAGTAATGAAGTCGTATTCTGTCCTCCAACAGCACACTATTTCTATGAGTAAACTATAAAGAGTTAATGCGCAACGTTAACACGTGCTTGGGAGGGTTAACTGTTGGTGAATGAAATGCCTCATGTGTCTCCAAAGGGTGACAAGGTGTCTCTGAAATGTGTCGTGAAATATGCAGGTGGTACATTTGGCAAGTACATGTATGTGATAGAATGTGTGACTATGAGTGTGAAACCGAGTGCGAACACAGTTGCTCCATTTGTGCACACAGTTTATGAATTGTTGCCTCCACTATACGCATGTTTTCCAGAGGGTTTCCAACAGTAGATACGCTTAAGGTACAATTGATGGGGATTAGTGCCTTGTCAACAGACTCACTTTTGCTTGTATTTTCATGCGCTGACTCCATATCCAGGAAAATGTCATATCACGGGAACATTAATATACATGGCACATTTAACTGGTGCTAATTGGTGTGTTATCTGTATGTATTATAACCTTTCCACGTGTACAGTATGGCCATGCCACATCAAATACAATGCAGGTTTAGGGTTATGTGAAGTAGAAATTGATCAAATGCTGTTGAATAACACGTGAAAGGACAAAAATGCATCCAAATAGCACAACAAATGCCATAAGAACTGGGGTGGCATAATGCGATTTCATGAGATCAGTCTCCCCAGTAATAGTGTAGCTGCTGAGAAAAACCAAGGACATTTTGCTCTTACTCCTTTTTATTATTATGATTATTATTTTGTTTTTGCTGCTTGTGCATTTACTACTTCGCTCTAAATTATTCATCTTATGTTTTCAACTAAAAATGAGGATGCAAATGCAAAATGCTAAACATTTACTGAGATTTATTTTGTGTGTGTGTGTGTGTGTGTGTGTGTTTATGTGTAAACAAGAGGAACAAAGGCACTTGCATATATCAGAGCACACGGATGTCAGCATTAAACATGTTTATATACACCATTAGATTTATATTTGCATATTTTTAAGAACAAATAATGGTTACAAAAAATAAAACCAGATAAACAATACAATGAAGAATATTTAACGGTGACCTTCCATATGTATTTCATTCATTTTGTGGTCATGTCTGAAGTTCTACCATGTAAAATGTCTTGTTACCAAGTTTCCATCCATTCTAACGTGGCATAGAAATCCTGCTGGAAGACTCAGCTCCTTTTGCACCAGTTCTCATGAATATTCAACATACCGATCTGCTTGGATCTGATTGGCTAACAGCTAGAGAATGAGAGCCTGGCTTTTCAGCATCCTTTACCTTACACAACAAGTTGAGGAACTGATGAACTGATTAACCAGTAAAATACTATCACAATAACCTACAAATAATGAAAAAAGCTAAATTTTCTCTTTGTTTTAGTGTAAAATGAGTTAAATTACACAAAAATGTTGACATTTATAGACTGGCTTTTTACAAAAAATCTGAACAACTTGAAATGTCTGTCTGTTATTAAATGTTTTGTGTATTTTTTAGGTCCACTGTGATCTGTACATTGTGATGCACATGTATAAATGATAAACTAAAGCGTAATATTAAAATTGCATTTTCATATTTTATTTATTATTATTATTATTCATTATTTATTATTTTATTTTTCATATTTTACATTATTTGTTCATGTTATGTTCAAGTACAGTTCATAGATGTAAATATTTTCATTACAGAATTTAACTTTTTTTTTCACCCAAAAACATAGAGAAAACTTATTATTTATCAGTTCATATCCTATTATTTATATTATTTTACTGGTCCGGCCCACTTTAGATCACATTAGGCTGAATGTAAAACCTGAACAAACAAGGTTCAGATGATGACAAACAAAAGAGGGACAAAACAAACTTGTGCAGAATGCATATAAGTCAGGTCACAGAGGTGGGAGCAGACAGACGTTGGACCTTATGCAGTCAGACAACAGGGTTTCACTCCATCTAGCGTTTGGACCAGTTCCTACTGTATTTTGCTGTAATCTTCATTCGTTCATTAACCATATTATCCTGTGCAGAGTTGCAGTCCTGCTGATTCTGCATGACTGTGTGGTGTGTCAGTTCATCTCCAGGCTCACATATCCAGACCAACAACTATTCACTCTCAGATTCACACATACTCGCATTTTATCAATGACCAGTAAAACTATTAAGATGCCTGTTTTGGATGGTTTGAATCCATGATGGTCCAACCCTCCAACTGCTGCCCTGCCATGCTGCATGTTATCTGCACTAGTCTGCCATTTTGCATTTTGACTGTTGCCAATAGGTTTTTATACTGTAAATAGATTTATATTTATATAGGTTTTATACTGTGAACAGTTTTTATAACTGTATTTATAATTTGTTGCACTGTGGATGGAATCGGACCTGCACCACAATTTCAGTGTATCACACAATTACAATAAAAGTATTCTATTCTATTCTATTCTATTCTATTCTATTCTACATATTTATTACCTCACCCCTCAAAAGGAAGGCAAGGGCAATTGTTTTCAGTTCGATTTGTTTGGTTTTGATGAATCTTTAAAATTGTTTTCCCCCCATTTACTTATAATGGGTGACGTGTCTATGCTGTCTCCGTCTATGTTGACATCAGCACACACAAAGACATGATAACATCCCCATTTACTCATAATGAATGAAATATGTGTACGCTGTAGTGTTGAGAATCTTCATTGTAAGGTCAATAGAATACGCATCTCGATACAGCATGTCTGATTGGATTTATTAAATACATATACATATACATGTTTGGCACCTTGTGATGTGATATGATATCATTCGTACTCGAATCACGAAACAGGGGGATTAAGTATGTTCTGATTCAACAAATTCATTCTGGTAAAAAAAAAAAAAAAGCAGTACAATACAATGTGCTTGATAATTTACTTGTCAAATAAAAATATAACTTTTAACAAAGTGTCTTTTGTGCAATTTCAGAACACATGACTCACACACAGTCAGTGACAAAGTTCAGACTTTGTTTCCAAAGTCATTTCTTTGCATGTTTCTAACACTGAACTTCTTGCTCCTTCGTTGAATCCATTTGTAATGGAATGTATTTGTAATGGAGGTAATGAAAAAAAGGGTTCTGTCACCTGTGCAAGGTATTGTGGGATGCACTGTTAGATATGTATGTGACTGTTTAAGGAAGTATCTAGTATGTACGGCAGTATTTAATACAGCTGATCTAGTAAAAAAAAAAAGTGCACGTTCATAACCCACATGTGTTCACCTCCTTCTATGTCTGTCACATTCACATACAAACGTTACAGTTTTCATCATTGGTGCTCGTGCCACAGTGCTTCCACAGAGCTCATACTGTCGTGTGCAGTGCTTAAATCATGGTGCACATTAACGTGGAAGACTTTAGACATTAAGAAGAAAGACTTTACCCAAATAAAGAGTAAGACTTAAATGCATGTAAAAATATATTCTAACGGATTGAATTTTATTGATGCAAACATTCAATAACTGATGTATCATGATATCATTACAAACTTTTCATTCACTTGCAGCTTCTGTCAGCACATACATACATATCGGATAATCTTCGCATCCCTATGATGCTTACATCAGTTATAATACATGTCAGGGGCGGGGTTTGTTGTGCCTGGAACCACTTGTTCCTTTTTGTTCTGCAGTATCGCCATCTTGCAACATAACTTAATGAAACAACTTTTTGAAATCTTGAAAAAAAAAAAAAAAGGAAAAAACAAAACTCCAGCACTTCAAGGGTTGTTCAGCTGACTGGTCACGACTTTTCACATATTCTGATGAAGTCTGAAAACATAAAAACAAAGTAGTCATAAATAAATAAATAGCCACGTTTCACTAGTCTTTGGTAATGCAGTGTAATCTACATTATTCTCTCCAAATCAATTCATGGAAATTCACATCATGTGTTTTTCAATGATTGGAACACATAAATACATAGATACTGAAAACAAGGTGTGAGTTTGGTGGATGAATACTGGATAGTTTTATCAGAATGACTCTGGAAACCAAATGATCATAGATGAATGGATGGAATAAATGGATGAACTTCGGTTCTGGCCACGAAAACCTCTTACATAAGTAGAAAGTCAAATTCATAAAAGCTGTGTGTCCTTGTGCTGCTCCAACGTCTGTAGTCGGGTCCAAAATAAGCCTGAACTCTGACAAAAGTTCTGAATTCAGTTCTGTTTCAGAAAACCCAGACAAACTTTAGCTTCGCAGCTGCATTAACTTATAAATCAGCTTAGAGCAGAGCATTCGATATATCTATTCAAGCTGCCATCGTTATCATTTCCACTGCTCAGACGGCTCTAGTTTGATCAAAGTAAACCTTTAATTTAACTGATAAAGCAACACTACAACTTAATTCCTCTTTCAAAGTTGTTCTGTAAAAACACCTGGCTATTCAGACTTCACATTTATCTTTCTAAGCACTTCACTGACAGCAAAAATTGACTACCAGCCTCCTCCTTCTTCAAATGTGAACATCTAAAGTCAACAGAGGTTTAGTGTTTGAGATTTAAATCAGTTAGTTCAGGCTTTTTTTTATTCGATCATATGAGATATTGATTCATAATGCAGTTCCAAAAAATCTCTGTATATATTTGAAATATGTACTGTTGTTTAATTTGCCTTTCATATTCTACTATATTATTATTATATTAATCCTAAACATAGGCAGCACCGTGTGATACCAGGTGTCCAGTATATCAGGAAGTTTTTTTCAAATACACTTTTGCTTATGTGTGTGGTCTGTGGCGAGCGTGTGTTGGTGAAGGCCAAACAGAGCCTAGTTATTACACCATGGCTTAATAATGAGTAGAACATGGTGAACATGTTACCTTTGTCTTTCAGACTATACACATATATATATATATATATATGTATAGCAGTCTGAGGGAGAGTACAAAAGTTAGACGTCACTCATCCTCTCTTATAAGGCTGTTCTATGATAATAATGATAAATGTCCGCAGAGTTGTCTCTTCTTGAAGCCATGTCTACAATAACTACCCCAGGCATCTATCCCCAGGCCACAGTTATCCTTCTACTGGACTGGGACAAAGTTCAATTGTCTCTAAACTAAGACAATTTCACTTATTATTTGTTTGTGATGTATGAACCTACAGACTAGGACAAACTACTATCAGACTAAAGTTACCACAGACGCCTAATAACAACGCAATTTGGTATTTTGATCTACTTGCAGCCACTGTAGGAATATGTGGATTTTGGAAAGGCGTCCTGATCCACCAACGTTGTGTATTGTTCTTACATTGTTCATAAGGTATTTGTTAGTGCGCCCCATGAAAGGGGTCTCATACTGCGACCACTCACCTGGCTACAAACTCCATGAACACTCCATTCATAAGTCTGCGTGAGATGGTCATATGAAAGGGTTCATAAACTGGTCACATGGTGTTCATAGCAGTTTATAACGGTATCTGTGGCTGAGGCTTTACTCGGTTCTTTGTGAATATTTGTAAATGGAAATATTTTCATAATAAAATGTTGTTGTTTTTTTATGGAACTAAAAAAAATAGGAAAATGTTCTCATTATTTCTAGATTATTGTGTTATTATTGGACTGGTCCAGCCCCCTGGTGATCATACTGGGCTAAATGTAGAACCTGACCTGACATGAGTTCAACAGACCTGATGTAAAATGTTCAGTGTTACTATTACATCCAGGAATGGAGTCGCTCCAGTAGTGTTTGCACTCACTGATGCACAGTGTGATGCCCCAGGATTCCTGTCATTATTGGCACGGCAGTTGGTGTTGATTCACTGGAAATCTGTTAAACCACCATTACACTGTATATGGGTAGAAAGTGTTAACATATTCTGTCAAGCTGTGATGTTGATTGTTATAATTGGTTCCATGGTTTGAGAAATGCATGCATTGGAAAAAAAAAAAAATACACTAAGAGCCTGATTTACTGAGACTGCAATAAACAGGTGCAAATTTGCTTGCTCATGCTAAAAATGTGTGTGCTGTTGATTTGCATGTGGGGTGATCAATTAGATTGCCTGTATAAGTGACAACAGGTTAAAATCTTGGAGACTGCCCTATTCAAATGAGGGTTTTGCGTGCGCTCTGACATACGCCAGCACTAACAGGAACAGTGACTGGAAGGTGTCACGTCCAAACTTAGAACGGTGAACCCAAATGCACAATGCGCAATAATTCTGCCAGAAATGCTGATATTCCATATTCATCAAGGCCGACAGACTAAATGGTTTGGACAAGTTATTTTGACAATTTTAAGAGAGACGCAACCGATGGTGCATCCTGTTAGTAGATAGTGTAAACTTCAACCTGTTTATGCATGTGCAGTTTGTACATATTTTTAACTGGCACAATCCTTCCTCCACAATTTTGCGTCAGAATAATGTCAAACTTTGATCCTCAGGATGTTTTAGATTCATCTGCTGAAAGTTACTGTTCACCCTACAACCACCGTCAGGTTCCGTTCAGACTGTAGACAAATGTGCGAGCTGAAACGATTACTTGAGTAACTCGAATACTTCAATTACAAAAAATGTTCAAGGGAAAATCTTTGCCTCGAGGTTTTGTTCTATTCATGTCACCAAAATCCATTTATTTAAAGTGTCTCTGCTACCGTATCACTCCTCAGTTGTAAACTGTTGCGCCAGTCCGGGATCACTGTTTCACACGGACAGTTATCACTGACGTACATTTTAAAGAAATTATCTACAGTTTGGGACCATTTCACACTGTTTTAGTCCGACACTGTAGTTGCAGTGTGATTACCGTAAAGCCAACTTGGTCTACCACAACAGTACATCTGCAAAGCTGCAGGACCGAAAACCAAAGCACCCTCATGTTAACTGGACTTCTCCAAGCGGACTCGGAGAATCTACAAGGTCATATATTTTTACAATTGAACTGATATGAAAAGTAACACCTGCTAGAATGTGTAGTATTTGTAATTATTTGCACCCTATGTTATGAGTTGATAGTGACGAGGCATAATAAGTAGCAAGAGAGCTAATGATCTCACTCATCGCTCCCTTCCTACACATGCGAGCACTCACCCATGGTGTTTCCCATATCAGAAACATCTAGTTCGTTGTTTTACATTTACTAAAAATTTGATTTCACGTAGAACCGCTATTATCAATAATTCCTATATCAGAGAAAAGGAAATATTTTTACAAACACCTATGTGATCGCTAGTTCTATATTTAGCTTATTAATTAGTTAAAGGATTAACATGTTCACTTAGAAAAGTCATGTTTTGAAAGAAATAATAAAAACGTGATTTTTGCACATGAGTTAGCCACATGAATCAACAGTCCAAAGCATTCCGTGCATTATAACCAGAATAGCATTTGTTGAACAAAGTTTTTTTTCCTCCCCTCAGTTCATCACAGCGGCGCATGGGCAGCTTCATCAACAAAAGTATGATTTATCCGATTACTCGATGATATAATCAACAGAATACTCGATTCCAAAAATATTCAATAGTTGCAGCTCTTATTCAGAGCTTTATAGACCAGCAACAGAACTTTAAAGTCTATCCTCTGACGGACAGGCAGTGCCAGTGCAAGGACCTGAAAGTTGGACTAATGTGGTCTTATGTGGACTAATATGGTCTTATGTGGACTAATGTGGTCTTATGTGGACTAATGTGGTCTAATGTGGACTAATGTGGTCCGCTTTTTTGGTCTTAGTGAGGACTCTAGCAG
>JAPSES010100128.1:0-19675 GCA_029822895.1 Maxillicosta whitleyi | reverse complement strand
ATAGATAGATAGATAGATAGATAGATAGATAGATAGATAGAGAGAGAGAGATAGAGAGAGAGAGAGAGAGAGAGAGAAATTTCTGTACTTTGTTCAACCTCTAACAACTGCTGGTGTGACATTCAGCCCCAAAATTGATGGGGGGTGTCACAATGGTATGGGGTACCGAGTCCATTGCTACAAGTACTTTGGTCCTTGTATGCCCTGGGACAGACCGAAGAGACAGTGGAGTGAGTAAATTACTTTGATTGGTTTGGTAAGACCTCACTACCCCCCTAGAGAGGTGAAAAGAGAGGGAGGGAGAGGGGACTGAGAGGTCTGGGCTGCTCTGATTAGACTCTTGAACCCCAGACACAGACCAAGATAATGAGAGGAATGTGAACATACACATTTACAGATTTATCCACACATTTACCAATCATATATGCATGTGTTTTGCGTGTATCAGGCATCATGCAGTTACTATGTATATATATCTATGTTTATATATCATGCATTGTGTATGACGAACTTTTCGGCTCGCTCAGCTTTGTCTTCTGCTCGTTCAAGTTCTCCTTCCACCATGACCAGTTTACGGGCCACCTGTCATTCAATTACACAGGATTTAGTAAAGGTACACATATTTTTTGTGTTACATGTATGCAGAACGTGTCATAATTTGAGCCTCTCACCTCCTCGTACTTGCGGTCGGCCTCTTCTGCAATGAGTTTGGCTTCTCTGAGCTGCACTTCCAACAGCTCCATTTTCTCCTCATCCTTCAGAGCTCTGTTCTCAATCACCTTCATGCCTCTGATGAGACACAGACATGCAAGACAGAGAAAGTAGGAGAGATGATGTTGCGAGTCAGAGGCTTCTCAGCTCTCACTCAATCAATCATGTGATAAGTGTTTAGTTTGGCTGTCTCACCTCTCGCTTTCATCTGCCGCCTTTTCCACTTCATCCAGTTTGTGCAGAGCAGTGGCCAGTCTCTCCTGAGCTCGATCTAAATCATCTTCACTGAGCTGCAGACGACGACTGAGAGCAGACACCTCAGCCTCAGCCTAACAGACAGAGAACAGGCAATACTGAACCCACCACCCAAGTTGCAGGTACAGTGAACTACAGCGTATTGTGACTGAAACATGCCTGACATTCTTAAACTTCTGCTATTCCAGGCATCTGACTCAAACAGCTTCTGGTGTCAAAACTGAATTGATCGACTTTTCTTTTTTTTTTATACCCATCCTCTTCTGATGCACCACATGTCTACAGATTCTCCACTCTTTGTTGTGCAGTATACACAGTATGTGTGCCCAGGTGTGGATTTACCTGTTCCCTGATCCGCTTCTCTTCCTCCACCTGTCTCTGCAGCCTCTCTGCTCTCTCGTCAGCCTCCTCTGCCTGATCTTGGAGGACTTTGATCTTCTTCTTCACTGCATCAATGCTGTTCGCTCCCCCACTCATCTTGTTCTTCTACTAAAGAGAAGCATGTCATCATCAAATCAAACCTTCAGAGAAGGTTCATCGTTACAGTCCGGAATCCAGCATGGCGTTTCATTTGCATTCCAACAATAACTATTAGATTAAGACAGAGAATACATTCTGGTAGCATTTGAAGTGTTGCAACAGCTGAAACATTGAAACAGCTCAATAGAATAACTGTGACGAAAGTGAAATATACCAACTATACGCCAACTGTTGCCAAGACTGTAACATGTTTGTGTCATTTGCATTTGTGTGTTATGCTTGTATTTTGCATCAGTAGATGCACAGAGGATGCAGATACCCTCTAACCACATAAAACAAAGAAATAAACCAATGTAACACAATAAACTAACATTAATATAGCATTACATTAGATTGTGAGATGACAGAAACTGATTCTGGCTAAATTTAACCTCAGATACTAGCATTATAGTATTGACAAACAGGAGAGAACTTTTAAATTTTATTTTAACAGCTAGTCATTCCAACAGCTTGCGAGTGTAACATTATTTCCCCATGTGCCCATCTGCCCAATAAGGTACAGATATACATTATAATCATATGTTGTGGTGCAAGTTGTCAAACAGCTGTTTCATGAGACAGAAGAACTTCCTTTAACCACAAAATCTTATTAAGAGATTATTTATCCATGTATTTATTATACATGTTAGAAGGCCCAAAATAAAATACACAGAGCCATAATAAATCCTTGAAAATTATTAATTTAGAATTAAGTTTATGGAAGCCAACCCTTTTAGGGGTAGCATCCAATAGCTGTGATTGGTAATAAGCTTTAATTGGGCTCAGTTTGTAGAAAAAGTACTTGATTCAAAGAGACTTCAGGGCCTCAAATGCAGGACTGTATAATATCATTACAAATGCTAAAAGATAATAATTTTTAAAAATTCTAAATATAATGCACATTTAAAGTAGTCTAATTTTTGTGTTGGTACTTCTTGCTTTGCCAGATCTAGTATAAAATGTTAAAGGCAGTCAGAGTTTGATAGAGGTGAGGATATTCAATTCAGAATCACAGGCACCCCCTAATTGGTTAGTTTGGATTTTAACAACCTTAAGAAATTCTGACCACTGTCAGTTTAAATTTTAAAGAATTGTACTAATTTTGATTATCTTTTATTAAATAAAATAATAATAAAATAATGGTTAAACTTGTTTCATTGCTCAGAGCTAGATCACAGAATTATGAAGAGAATTTGGACTTAAATGATCTGGGTAATATATGATACTTCATACCTATTTTTAATTATATGATTATGTTATTTTAGTCTAATGACACGTTATCTTATTTCAGCATTATTTTATCTTTGCAGTATTAATGTGTAACATTTCTATTATTCATTTACTGTTTAGCTTAAACTTAGAGTCTATTGGTAGTTTGTCTTTAACATCTGGAATAAATAAAAACCAGTTTGCAGCTGAACTTTGTCATTAGCTCTGGTGCTAACAGACCTCCGCCCTGTTTATTAGCCCGCTAGATGTTAGCCCCGCACAGCCCTTTAGCAGTGTTAACTCCTTTTCTCCGCTCAGGTACATTTTGAGGGTTATTCTTACCGGTTTCGGAGTCTCGGCTGAAACACACCTGCGGATCTTGCGCACCTGCCTCGTTCTTCTTTACTTCCCTATTAGCAGCAGCTATTGCAGTTAGCAGCTGAGCTAACACTGTTTCTACGGCTCTTTAAACACTTTAACCGGGTTAACACTTCTCTCTGTCAGGTCAGGTCTATTTCTACGGACGTCTCCGTTCTGTTTTGAGTGTTAGCTCCGCTGAGTTCGGGTGCAGGTTCGGGTTTTGACACCGAGCTACTTCGCTTCCTTATCAGCCAACTCCCAACAGCAGACTCCGCCTTTTCCGCTTGTTGGCACTGCATCGGAAGTGGTGCTATAGGGCTTTTCAATATAAAGGCATCTTATTCGTTTTATGACGTTTGTTTTGTAGCGTTTATTAGAAGCGGAGGTATCAAACTACATACAATCAAATGTCACGGAAATAATAGCATAATAACTTATAACGACCAAACTGGAGTTGTCATTATTAGTTGTTATTCTATTACATTGTTGCCAATGCAGTTGGAATCAAATATTTTTACCTCTTCCACCTAGTCAAAGATGATTACTTTGTATCTTGATTACTTCCCAGATGAACTGTATTTAGATGGTGTTTACCTGATGGTGTTGACATGAGCTAAAAAAAAAAAAAAAAAAAAAAAAGCCATAACAACAGGTTGACTACAGAAGGAGCCACTCCTAATGGGCCTTTTTTTTATTTCTATTGTAGATAACATTAGACTAATGGATGATGATGACTTTCACTGGAGAAAATGGACAGTCTTTACCAATGGTGACAGTGGTAATTTATAAAAAAAGAGAAAAAAGAAGTCTAATGCAAAAATAATCAAAGAAAGTACACTTAGAATGATGTTAACTTAATGCAATGTTTTATTTTAAGTATGATAAAAATGTCCAGCTGATTAGATTCATGAGGTTCACATAAAAACAATCAAACATTGCTGATCTGAGCTTTATTTACACACAAACACGAACTTTAACCTGATGATCTACTGCTTAACATCTACAGATAACCATAAAGGCAGCCTGTTTATCTCAGTCTTTATATTTTATTATAACAGACTTTTACGTCTTCTACTGTTTAACATCTACAAATAATAAACATACAGTAAAGGCAGCCCCTTTTGTATCAGTCATTATATTCTTATAAAAGTCACACTGTTACATCTGTTAAACTCATTAAACACAAACACAGGTTACACACAGGTAGGAGGTCACATGACACACAGGCCCCGCCCACTCTGAAATACAATACTGTAAAAAAACACATTATTTATTAAAAAAGACTCTTCAGTTAATTTACTGAAAACGGTTCCGATTCAAACTTTAAATCAATAAAGTTCAAGTCATTTTCTTTAAACAGTGACATGAAAATGTCAACATTTTTTGTTTATCATTGAGGGAGGGGGGGCTCATGTGACCTCCTCACATTGTTTTCTGTACAAACAACCTGTTTTTTGTTTTGTCTAAATAAATTTGTCTTTGAATTTCAGCAGAAAAAACATCCAGCAACAACAAATGACAAGATGATCGGAGGCAGCCTCTGTGGACATGGTCAAAAAAATGTCCTAGCACCAGCTGTGTTTCCATGGACGGTATTTATTCAGCTCAACTGAAAATTATTCTCATTAGTATGAACAGAAGCGATGATGTAAATATTAATATAGTGATCTGATTTGTTTACATGGACCAGTGACCTGCTGAAAAGAACCTGATGTGATGGAAACGACTAAAGAGGATGAATCACTTATTCCATTTGACTTTAAGTCTTACTTGTCTTACTTACGTGGATTCAGTTTGTTTGTTTTTTTTTTCATCTTGTTTGAATAACTCTTTGTGATCAAGTATTCAAAGGTCCAGAAATAAATGATCGTATGTAATTTGATGGCATCAGATTTGGCAGCCTCCAACTTTCCAATCTGAAGCCTGTAGATACTGAACAGTAGAGTGCAGATAATAAACCCTTGGGGAACTTCACATGTTATTTTTCTTTGTTCACACTCACAATCATAAACTGAAAAAATTAATAACATGATTAAGAATGTTTAAATAACTACCCAACGTTACTTTAAACTTTCAGGTTTCTGATGTGTAGCCAAAAACAGTTACTTCAGATATTTTATTTATGTGAAATTCAGACATATTTATTCATGTCACTCATTCAACAAAGTGAAGGACCGAAAAAACACATTGAGACAACAGGTTTGTAAAATCATGTATGACATGCATAAATATATGGGTAAATGTTATTTTACTCCATAATGTCAGAGGGGAAGTCTATAGATATTGAAGAGGGGAGGCAGAAAAGGACAGAGCTTTGAAGAACTCCACGTGCCTTTAGTTTGTTTAGATGCACGATTAAAAACTTGGCACAAAGTGTGAACAACTGCTTTGTTTTCCGGCCTTTGATGACTGAGTCATTCAACAATACTTAAAACATTTACTGTCTCCAAATTAAGTCGTTTTCTCCACACAACAGTTTAGCTTTTACATGTTTTTGTCTGTCTGTCTGAAAACTCATCACATTACCCAATCATATCTCCAAAATGAGCAGAAACAATCAAACAGAAAACAGATTCTGTTTTTATGTAGTTATTAGGTAATACTATTTCCTAAATATTGACCAATTTGCCAATATCAGGTTGGACCAGTCTCTTCACAGATTGTTGTGACCATGTGTGACATAGACTTTTGTGCCATCTACAAACTGATTAAGGCTGATTCTTTGAGGGTTTTGTATAAAGTCATGAAATTTACATTTATAGTGTAATATAATACACTGGATATAGATGAACATCACGCAACCACACTGTGGAAAACACCAAATAACTCTTTAAGTGTTTACCTACTTATCAAATGTTTGCACCAACCCTCAGACCAGATCAGACTGGATCCGTCTCTGAGGACTGAGGTGGTAAAATGGGTCATTTTCATTCTGATAGAGCTTCATATTCAGAAATATTTCTTTAATATTTAAAGAAATATTTTTAATTGTATTTAAGTATTTCTTATGTTTAGAGGAATATTTACATGTATTGTGAAATTTTTTTATTTTTGTGAAATGTGTTTTCTTTTTCTTTTCTTTTTTTTTTTTTTTTTTACCACATTTCTCAGCATTACAAGAAGGTTTCTAATTTTAGAGAAAAGTTTCTTATTTTTCATTTTATTGGAATATTTCTCATTTTTAGTGTGCTATTCAGATCTATGGAAACACAGCTAAAACAAGGAGAATCTGCATCAGCTTTTGTCATTTTTTTAAACATTTCTTTCTCAGCCTTCTGATAAACAGTATTCAGAGTGAAACCACAGCTGAACAGGTAAACACCGACATCATCCTTCAACTCAATGCAGGTGACGCTAACACTAACATGCTAATGCTAACATGCGATAAAACACGATCTTATTCCTTTAAAAACGTCCAATAATATCCCCTTCCCCTCCTTCTTGTCTGAGACTGTGAACACACATGTATGATACATGCTACATGTATGTTCTTCAATACAGACTCTTATATTCTCTAAAACATAAACCTACGAACACACATGTATATAAAGAGCGTTACATTAAGGTCATGTGTCCTGTTTCTTTCAGATTAAAGACTTTAAACAGTGTAGTGTCTTTAACCCCGCCCCTTCTGACTTGACAGGTATAGGCGGAGCTCCAGCTTCAGTTCCAGCTGATGTAAACAGGTCACCTGTTACACTTCCTGTTTATATCATGTGATTTGGTTCAGCTCCAGGTCCAGCTACCTCAAATAGTCTGAGAGATCCAATGTGATTGGACAAACCCGCCCGGGCATCATAGTGACATCAGCAGGGTTAACTGGGCTCGCTTTCCTCTGGGATGTCCTGCAAGTCTGAGGTCAGAGGTCACAGGTAAATCAGGGTCATTAACTTGATCATATATGACATGATAAACAGTTTTCTCAGGATGTGAAGCTCAAACAATCTTCTCAAAAGGATAATATACAAAGATGGAAGCTGAAACTGCAGCCGTACCACTTTAGATACTTAACTGCTAATATTTCTGTTTGATACAGTAAAAAAAAAAAAGCATAAAATTCACACCTTACATTCACTGTGACATATTTCTCTGTAATATTCAGATACATTAACAAATAAGTGTATTCAAATACTTCATCAGGTGAAAAATACATAAGTTTTAGAATTCATTTACACCTATGTAATTTTTGAGAAGAAAATAAACTGTTGCTGATGTGTCACCTCATAAAATAAAGGTGAACATTAAACAGAAATGTCAAAATTATTGATTTATTTATTGATTTTGATGATTATTCTAAAGCAACAGGCAAATATTAGAATTTACCCCTGTGTTTCATATTTATTACAATTGATTATTTTTTAGAGAATCAGCTGTTTTTTGTTGTTTTTTAGATGACTCATCTAACTCATCTGTTTAACATCACAGATTTTCTGCATTATTTAATGGTGTGTGTATAAAATTATCCACAATTATTAAGCCACAAATTAGCTTGAAAGTTTCATTCAAACTGTAATAATCATTATTATTCTTCAGAGTGTATTACATTTTTGAGACTTACACATACAGTGACAAAGAATGTTCTATTCAATCAAGTTTAACCTTGACAATCCAGATTTCAAAGACACATGTATCAGATCTGTACATGCATAAAATCCCCCTGGAGCCGTTCAGTGAACCCAACATTACAGTTTTCATTAATTCTAAGTTATAATGACAGGCCATTAACCTCTTACCTCTGGGGCTGTCTGAACGTGGAGAGATCTTCACCTCCTCCTCCTCCTCTTCTTCCTCCTCATTTCCCTCTTGAACTCCATCTAATTGGTCCTCTGGCTCCTGGTCAGCCAAAGGAGCGAGGGGAGGGGGCTCCACTTCCTTGCTGTTTCTCTTGCCGCTCCCCTGCAAGCATCACAATGACATCACAGCTTACTTTAAAGCCTTAACAGCTGGTGAAAAAAAACTGGATCTGTTTTTGAAGAGAAGCAGGATACTGTGGAGAGTGGTGAAGAGATCCACACTGAGTAAAGAGGAAGGCATCTTGGAAAATCCAGATCATTCTCTTCATCACATTCTAAACAACCAGAAAAGAAATTCCAGTGGTTGACTCTTTAAAACAGTGTTTCCCAACCAGTGTGCCGTGAGAAGTCATCATGTGTGCCGTGGAAAATTATTCAAAATCACCTGATTGGTTCTGTAAGCCCACAGTGTGATACAGATCCATAAACTGCACACACCAATGATCCAGTCTGTAACAACAGTCTGCTGCTTCTGTTTGTAAAATAAAAATAAAAGTGAACTGGATGTGGTGGTTCTGTTGATAAAGCCCCCTCAGTAGTGATGCACAGATTAGTGAGTTACCCACAAACCCCAGGTATCAGGTTGGGGCAGGAGGGATATGCATCCCATAATATACAATATACAACAGACTTCAATCCAGGGAATCAGTCTGAGGGATCACTGGTGCACCCCTCTGAGCTTTATGGTCCAATTCAATAAATATACTTTTTGAGACATTTTTGTTTAGTGGTGTGCCTTGTGATTTTTGTAATGTCAAATATGTGCCATGGCGCAAAAAAGGTTGGGAAACACTGCTTTAAAATATGCTGGAGGGATTATATCTCTGGGCAAGCCTGGGAATGCTTTGCGATTCCCCTGAAGGAGCTGTTGGAAGTGGCTGGGGAGAGGGCTGTCTGGGCTTCACTGAGACTGGTGCCCCCGCAAACTGGACCCAGATAAGCAGATGAAAACAGACAAGTGGACAGACTCTTTAAGATATCCCCTTCATCCCTGTTGACATGCCACTAACCAACACTTGAGTCTGATGACTTATACACTAATAATAACCCATTTATTAATTCTGTTTTGTTGTTTGGCTTGGAATAAAATGTTTTATTTCTCCCTGGGGATCAATAGAGTTCATCTGTATCTGTGTCATCAGCCCGTTTCCAAGAGCTCTGGTGCAGCCTGTGCTGCTGAAGAATAGATTTAAGAATTTACAACATAGGTATGAAATGTAAACACACATTGAGGCAACGACATCTAGGGAGACAGCGTGTGACTGCTGTAAGAGCTGTAAGTGTCTGAGTTTTCTCCTCGTAGTTATGATGGTGCAACTACATTCATATGCACAAAAACTTTTACATTTTGTCCTTTCACTGAAGAAGCTAAAGAAAATGACTATTGACTAAAATACCTGTTTACATGTAACTGTTTATGTTGCTAAAATTTTTGCATTTTGGTCTTGTTGAGTACAGCTCATTCCTTCTGGAAGAGAAAGGGTTTTTGATTCTCACCGAGAGCCATAAACTGGTTCATGTGTTTATATCATTGTGTTTGTGTTCAACAGTAGGTACGTCTGCAGCCTCCTTCACTATCCAGAGGATCTTTGTCTCTGAGAGTAAACATGTTGCTATGTCTCAACTAGCAATTGCTCAAGAAATTTCCAACCATGTTGCAATCTTCCTCTCATAGGCAATTCAGTTATTCAATGTCTTTTTATTGTACTCTAGTTATTTTCAAAAACTCAGCTGTTCTTTGAGGTGTCTACTATCTCAGCTTAATTTTTTAGTTATTTTCTTTATTATTTTTTACCTTGTCTTTTTTGTCTCCACCCTTCCCTTTCCTCCGCCTTCTCCCAACTGGCCCCGCCTCCTCTTTGATAGACTCTTCCCCTTTCAGCTTTAGCCGGGTCACTTCTTCCTGCAGAAGCTCCACCTGCCGCTGTAGAAGCCCCGCCTCTCGAGGGCCAGAGCCAGACGCTCTGAGTGACAGTTCCAAGAAGGAGTCCTGACGAATCACAGCAGCCTGGAGGGCGTGGAGCTGCGTACTGAGATTAATCAATCGCTGACGGACTTCCTGTGAACAAAACAGTCAGTGGTTAGTGAACCACTCTGATCGGACACAAATCAACCTATGACCACAAACAGGAAAAGGTGTTACCTCATTAGGACTCCGCTCCTGCAGCTGGTTTCCATTTTTATCCTGAAAAACAAAGAAAAATAATATTTTTAGAATACCTTTTTATAGGTGATTAATGTGTCTTCCTTTAAGCAAAATGACAATGTCAATACAGTTTAGCAGATTTGAACTGAGCCAAGATCAATTTGAAAACACCTGAGGTTTTTACCTGTGAAGAGCCACCATTCACCTCCACGGAACCATTCAGAGAACCAGTGTCTCCATCTGAAACAAAGAGAGCTGTGAACAAAACTGCCTGGTCTGGAATGATCTGGAATGCCACATTCAGACCATTTAATATTTCATGGTCAAGAGACCAACAACAACTGCTACACTATGTCTGCAACTGACTTCACATAGTCTGAGACCAGGTCATGACTGTTGAAAACTAAGACTAAAATAAAAAAGTAAAACTATCTAAGTCATCAACACACATAAAACTGCAAGAATAAATGTAGAAACTCATGAACTATTACAAACTGTCAAAACTCTGTTCATGCACAGGAAGCGTCATTCAGAATGAGTCATGTCCTAAAGAAATGATAAATCAGCCCACAAGTAACTCAAACTGTTCATACACAGCTCACTGATAGAGTAAGAATATAGAATGATCAGTAACAGGAACCACAACAGGACAGTAACACATCCACATCACTGTACACATGCACTGATCCACCTTCACCTCCCTCATGAACAAGATAGTCTGAGTCTTAGTCTGACTCATCTATTACTGATCTGTCTTGGAGACCCTGATACACTCAAAACATTCCAGTAATTCAATCTTTAATCTCCTGTTGATAATGGACTCTTCATAAAACTGTAAACAGATAATTTTACTCACTGCTGATGTTACCGTTGGTTACCGTTGCTCTCTGTACATTGGCATTCAGCAGCAGTTCCCTTAGTCTGTCCACTGGAGATACAGAACGAACATAATCATGTGAGCTTTCATCAGAAAACATCAGGTGTTGTGAGAGGTTCCTGTGAAGCAGCCAATCACAGTCCTACCTTCAGAGATGGCACTGTTGAGCAGTGGCTCAGCCTGAGGAGCTTGAGGAGTGTCAGCTCTGAACAGGTTCCTGTTGGACGAGGAGGAGGAAGAGGAGGAGGACAAGCTCCGGGAGAGAGTGATCTCCACACCTCCTTCTGTCTCTGCTCCTCGGCCTGTTGCCTCGACCAGATCTGCAAACAGAGTGACTCTCTCCTGCAGGAGCTCCAGAACCTCCCGGTCCTTCTGCTGGATGTCCGCTAGAAAAGGAGGAGGGATTGTTTATGTTCTGATCTGGCACTCAGATTTAGTTTAACTTATGCCTACTAATGTCAGTAGATGAAGTATTTCAGAAATCCCATTCCTGCTCTACGTTTGAACTCACACAGAGCTGATATTAATTTCATTTAAAGTGGATGAGTTACCTGTGAGTCTACGCAATAAAGCTTTGTCTTCAGTCTCTATAAGAGGAAACTCCTCTCTGGATGGACAGCTGCAGAAAAATACACAATATTACACAGTAATACACAGCAGTAATATAGTACTGATCAAGCGGTACTAAAGAAGTACAGACCTGAGAGCAGTCTGCTGGATGCGATTCATCCAGGTCCTGCGATCATCTTTAGATGAAACATGGACCTCATACATCTCTGGAGGCGTGGAGTCACTGATCAGGTACATCCCTCGCTCCTGATTGGCTATGTCTCTGACAATCAGTTTATTCAGAGACACGACCGGAGACTTATCCTTATCCTGGGACAAAGACAGGAGGACAGGAAGAAGACAAACAGATGAGCTGACAGAAATTTTTTTTTGAGTCCTGTATGTTGTTGTGACTGACTTATTTACTGCATCAATGAGATGATCTGTGTCATGGTAGCGATTCATGAAGCTGAAGTTACAGATGATACTTTGTACATTATAGACAGGAGCGCTGAGATCAGATGTGTTTTGGAAGTTCAAGTATTTCAATTAAAACTCAATGAGTTTGAGTTTGAAAACCCAACACTGAAACTAAATAAAATCAAAAACGCGAATCTAGAAAAACTCAAGTATACACTAAAATTAAATTAAATGACAGAAGAGGCGTTTAACTCACCAGTGATGCAAATATGTATTTCTGGTCTTTCTCCTGAAGGAAAACCAAGATGTCTGACATCAACAGCACCTGAACATCTACAAACAAACAAAGAATTAATCAACTAGCCAATAAAATATAATAACAACATGATATTTAAGAAACATAATCTAACAATAAAACATTCATCATATTTAATGATAATTAACCAGTTGTTCAGTTTAAGCTACAATGAGGTTTGTTTTTCCTTATTAACACTTTTCACAAGCCCTCTTCTTAAAGGAGCCTCCTCCCTCTTTTCACCTCCTCACCTTTCATCCTGGAACCCTGGACCTTACAGAGGAGCGTCCCCTCATACAGAAGCCTCCTCCGCAGCAGCTCCCCTCCCCTGAACACTCCTCCTCCTCGGACCTCAGCCTGAGCACGGGGGTCCAGACGGGCCTGGATCTCCTGCAGCCTCCTGGACCGGTCAAGCTCCAGAACCTCCTGGTCCACAGAGCTGATGAGCTCCTTAAGGCGGCGTAGTGCTTGGGTCAGAGCTTGTGCCTCCTCCTCACTTCCTGTAGGAAGCAAGTTTAAACACAGACATTCAGATGAAAGAAGGAGATGTTTCTTTTAACAGTGTAAACACACAGCTTTAGTTTGGGTCACATGTACTGGCTTTATTCAACTGACATTGACCTGATTTTTGACATTATGCAAATGTAAAGAAGCTCATATGTAACATTTTATCTACAGGCTCCCCTCAAAAAGGTCTAAAACCAAATCATGCCAGTCCACATTACTATGGATATACTACTTCTCATTGGGTATTTTGTCTTTCATTAAATATAGAGAAGTGTAAGGATGCATAGTTGAATTTTTAATGATGCTAAATCTCTGTTAATACATGCTTCTATTGTAATGCTCAGGAGTCAGAGGTCACCTTTGGTGTTGTCCAGGATCCTCTGGATCAGGACCGGGTATTTGGTAATTCTCTGCGTCACCAGCAGGATGCATTCTTGGATGCCATGACGACGCAGCAGAGGACCTCGGCACACATGCTAAGCATGATGGGAAGGAGAAGTAGACAGGAATTATGTTGGAGTTTGTATTTTATAAACTGCAGACATGAGAGCTTTGTAGACAACCTGTTATTACATATTATCAGAGGTCACAGGGTCAAACTAGTCCTATAAGAACAGAGCAAAAGGAAGGCTGAACCGAGGAAACTGGACCTGGCTCTTCTGTTATGGTTCCGTTTCTTACCCGGATGAACTGTTGTAGTCTTCGGTCTCGAGTTAAAACCTCTTTGTAGAGCTTCACAGCCTTCGGGTGTCGACTGCAGAACTCAGAGTAGATCTTCTTCATGTCTTCTGCACATTGACCTGAAAACTAAAGTAAAAGACCCATGTAGACTATGTGATGGCTCTGAGGAAATTATGATGTTTTATCATGATTTGATATTGATTTTTCATCTGATCTTTTTAGACAAATCAGACAGATTGTGTCATTAAATAATGAGGTAATAGCAGTTTACACTAATATCAGTTATGAGTAATATTTTAACATGATGCCTGTTCATACTATGGTGTTTAAAAACATTTTTAGAAGGTAGAGATGCACATAACCTGTATAATTAATATAGTCTGCACTTAACCAAATAAATGACTTGTATTTTTCTTTATTAACTTTATTGTCTTATTTGTTTATTTACTATCACAGTGAATGGTTGAGTTTAAATGTCTTTTCTGTGTTGACCCTGCAGTGACTACATGTACCCAGCAGGGGGAGACAATTCCTACAGACCCCATACATTAAATACCCACATATTATAACTTAACATTTAATACGGTTTCATCGGAATCAGTTTTTTTTTGTTTTTGTTTTTTTCATTTTAGTGAAATCTCCTTTTAACCAGAAATAGAAGAAAGTATCTTGAATATAAACTGATTCTTTATAATTGATTAAGTTATACAAGCAGAGACTTTTTGCAATTAAAGATAACATTTATATGGCCTTACATTTGTTTAGACACACACACTATAATACTTGTGTGCTTCTCTGAAATCATTAAAATCCACTGCAGTTGTCTAATTTAAAATAACTAAAACACATCAGGTTTTGTCATGACACTAAACAATGGAAAGAGTGTGTTGGTGGGTTTAAACATGTAACTTTTTACCAGGTTTCGAGGCTATGCCAGTCCAGACCTAAAATCATCTCTAATTAATTCCATTCAAGGCAATGCATCCCCAAAAAAAAAAAAAAAACTCCCCTTGTATTTTGATTTGTTTGAAATATGGTAGGGGTTATTTTCAGACCTCGCTAAAGCAGGATCAAGTTTTTACATTGTCTATATTTGGTTAGTTCTTCTTTCACTCTAACTTTAAGATCAGATTAAATGTCTCTTTATGTAAAACCTACTACATCCTGCTGTCATCATTTATGTGGCTGTGTCCTCTATACTCAACATCATGTGGTTTAGATACAAGAGTCTCATTCTGACATTAATTTATTTTTAACTTCTGCCATTTACAGTTTTTTATTGTAATTTTTGTTGTTGTTGCATGTTTGTTTATTCTTTATTCTTTATTCTCAATTCACTTATCATGTATGATATTCATCTTTTGTGTGTGTCAGTCATTCACACCAACAGCCTTGTGTAACTTCCTGTAATTAATCTGAATCAGAAGTGTTTTTATACTCTACATGAACTGAACAATGGTTGAGTTTGATCTGGACTCAGACCACCTTTTCTAGTTGGACCAGAAACAAGGACAATGTGGTCTGAGGAAGGTTTCAAACCTAAACATTTAGTTGTAAGACTGGACCAAATCCCAACCTATCCTGAAAAATACCTGTGATTGGCTCAGAGCACCTGTCCCATCATACCTGTTTGAGCAGCAGGTCTCCAATGCTGCGGATGGTGAAGTTAGTGGTGCTTCCCTCCATCAGACCCTGTGTCCGTCTGGACAGGAGCTCTGTCAGGAAGGCCTGGTGCAGCTCCAGCAGCTGGTCCAGACAGGGGAAGATGGTGTGAACCACTCCTGCCTCCAGCATCACCTCCTCCTGCATCCCCCTCCGGTAAACTCCCTCCATGATCCGCAATGTCCGGACATGGTGGAACTCCGTCTGAATCAACTCTAAACAGGAAAAACCACAGGTAGGACTGAAGTGGGAAAGTGTCTCTTTTGATCAAGTTTTCATACATTCTCTGTGTGTTTATTTATATATATATGTGTGTGTGTGTGTGTGTGTGTGTGTGTGTATAAATGTACCATAGATAACGTCTTGTTGTTTGATCAGGTCTTTATGAAGCGTTTGCAGGAAGTTCGGCTCCACAGCCATACTCCAGCTATCGGCCTGGACGCTGCTGCCCTCTACCTGGAGCTCCTCCAGTAGGGGGTTCCACCACCGGTCCCCTGCAAACCAACACAAACACATCTATGGTCATGGGGCCTCTACACACCTGATTAAAGGTCTGTCTGCTCTGTTTTCCAGCTACACACCATCATCAGTCAGAGACTCCATGGACAAAGTCCTGCTCCTGAAGTTCAGAGATTCTGTGGACTGGGACAGGATCCTCCGGAGTCCCACAGAGTCCTCACTAGCCCTGTAAAAACATGGACACAACACATGATGACTTTATACACACAAAGCCTTCTACAGATATTACACTAAGTTTCATTATATAGAGGGAACACTTAACTACAAACTTAAATTATTTATAAATTAGTCTTACAGTGATTCAGTAGAGCGAGTTGAGCTACTGACTTCACAAAACACATCAATGAACACAAGAAGAAACAAACACATTTCATACATGAACATAAAATTGCTTTAATATTGACCATATGAAAAACCATATCATAAGCTAAAGCAGAAAATACTAGTGAGAAATCAGCAACAGAAAGTTAAAGTTAAAATGATAAAAAAAAAAAAATGATATGGACGCTTGCATAAATGGTACAATCTGCACTATGTACTGCACTCATCTTCTTAAGTACTTTCTGTTCTGCATGTGTATTGTTAAGCACCACAAAAGCCCAAAACAAATTCCTTGTATGTGCGAACTTACTTGGCAACAAAGACTTTTCTGATTCTGATGAATGTGAGGCGATGATTTCAGTGTGTTTTCTAAAATAATGGAACATACTGTGGAAAACTGTCACTGTTCTTCTCAGTTAATAAGGTGTGGAACTGGATCATTGTGTTTCATGAGTCGAAGTGACAGATCTGATATTAATGAGGCTTATATTTAACATTGTTTCTATGATGATGATGATCATGAACAAAAAGAAGAAGTAGTTTTAGAGCAGTCGACTGGAGCATCAGGACAGTGTGTGTGGTTGTGTCTTTAAGGGTAGGAAATGATTACATTATGTCAGGATTTTAAACTGTGTCTCACCCTGCGATGTTATTGGTGGAAACGCTCTTGGCGAGTGAGAGTCCAGATCGAACTCGTCTGGATCCGAGTAGAGATTGGCGGAGGCTGTCTGACGGATAGATGGCTGAACTGGGACGCTCCTTCATCATGGGAGCTGCAGGTTAATCAAAAAGAAGTTGATGATGAACAAAAAGAAGATGAAGAAAAATGAAACACTCAAGGAAAATAACCGGATTAACAGATTAACTCACTTTTTGTCCTCATGGCGACGTTCTGCAGAGCTGAACTGTTTCTCACCATTGACAGCTTCTGTTGCTGTTTAAATTCACAGTTACACATGTTTATTAACAAACGGACAAATAAAGAGACAAACAGGTATTCAGAAGGACAGACAGGTTATCAGGTCTTACCCTCTGCTTCATCTTGGCACAGTTGGCCAGACTGTCTCTGCACCGGTTATGAATGGTCACATTACAGGCTAAAACACACAAACACACAATGTTTTAATGGATTGATTTATTATAAACTAATTTCCTGCAGTTTCCTGGTTCAACATGACCATCAGACAGATAACTATACTAATCTCAATGAACTAAGGGTCAAAAATCCATCTGCAATTACTGGTCATCACATATAGGGCCCGCCAAAGAGACAAAAACAGACATTTTTGAGATTCTTAAAATACAGAAATGATCATTTGAGAATATATCATTTTGGTGCTGGGTGTCATCTGATTCTGTAAGTGTAATTTAATCTGCAGGAGTCTGTGTAAGAGCTCCTAAAGTTAAAGATTTAGACATGGACTTTACTAATAGCATGAAAAGTTTACATTTGCTTATTATTAAATTATGGTGAGACATGGGTTATTAAATATATAGTTGGTGTAGTTCATGTAATTAACATAAAATACAGTTTTTTGATTTTTCCAATAAACACAATACAATGCTAATGTTAACAAATATTAAATTAGATGAGGATTCATGTGTTAGTTATTAATGAAAATCCGGGTACAGTGTTAAAAATCAACAGCTGAGATCCCTGGATCAGGCCACAACCTGCATTTACTTAACAATAATATTATGGTGACATAAGTGTTGGTGCTTTGGGAATCCACTGTTATATTTAAAGATCAGGTCCCAGGAGATACTGGATTTATCTTGTGGTTCTCAAGGTGAAGAGGTCTGAAACCTAACAGACTGGAGGAGGAGTTCCTCTCAGACCAACTGGACAATAACATTATGGAAGGTCAGAATGGACTTAACCTGAACACTCCAACACAAACTGTGACTTAAAACCAGAGTTAACTGTTACATAAAAACACATTTAGACACTGTAAAGTAGCAGAGTAAGTTCAGAAACACACGGAATGTAGGAAACACATGACCACACAGTTATAAATACTACACTGTGTGTGCAGGGTGTGTCCTGTTCTCTTTAATCTGTTTGTGGGTTTTCGTTCCCATTTTTTCCCTCTGTTTCAAATTAAAAGCCTCCCACTGACACTGCACATGTGAACATTTTACCTTTTTATCAAAAAGAACAAACTGAACTGAAACAGACTGAACACAAACACCAAAATAAAATACAGTACATAGGCTAAATAAAACTCACATACACAATTTGTATGTTTAAAAAAAATGCTGCATTCACATTCATTAAATGTAGCTACTGTCTGTTTTTGGGTCTCATATGGTATCGGTACATGGTACAGCTTTGAAACATCAGCAAATCATAGTGACCTAGTAAATAATCTAACTAAATTAAACAAATAACAAATCAGAACAGATATTTCTGTTCACGTCCAGATATAAATTTGTATTTCTACATCACTGTTTTTCATCAAATTTCCACTAAATCTACATAAACTTTATATTGGTGTGTTCAGCAGAGGGTCCTCTTCCTTGTAATGGGAAGATTTAGGTGATTTGAGGAACTGCCTGCGACTCCAAAGCCTCTGAATGTATACTTAAAGATGAATCTCAGTGATAGTGTCTGTGTGTCAAAAAAAAAAAAAAAGTGTCAAAAACCCTAACATTCATGTATAAAATGGTGGCAATTTTACAGAAAGATCTACATTCACCCCTTATCTATTAAATCAGTCATTTATATTTAATATTTGTGATATTCTAAAATCCAAAGATTGAATTTCCTAAAGACAAACATAGGATTATCTTGTTTGTTTATTAACACAATTTTTAACCATTATATCGTCATTTCAACTAATAGAAACAGTAGAATATCCTACAGTGCATAAAGCAATTGGCACTAGTTATTCTACTGTTTCTCTTTTAATGTTTGCTATTTTCCTCCTTTTTGTTCATCAGGTCTCAGTTTCTCTTTGTTCATTAGCTTTTTATCAGTTCTCTTACAGCAGGGAAAACTGACTGATTTAATATGTTGTAAGTTAAATGGTATTAATTCATCGCCCTCTGCTTATTGCCTAACTTTATTTCCTGAACAGTTTCTAATCTCCAAATATCTCCTAAGGTCAGACTTATCTACTGGGTCAGACAGTGTCTCAGCCATACTTGAGGATTATCTGATGATCAGATTAGGTGTTATCAGTATATTTACATGTAAAATAGTTTCCTTTCATTTGTAACATACATGCGTTATAGTTAATACAAGATGAATTTATGTGAAACTATCGTGACACGTTATTCTTTGTTTCAATGGAAATCGGAAGGATGTGATGAACATCGGAGATAAAGATTGAAAAGATGTCAGAAGGTCAGACACGTGTGTTAATAAACACATACATGAACACACACACATATGTGCTCCTTGTCCCATTTCTCAGGCTTCGACCCACAGCAGCCAATCAGAATGTAGGACACACACATTAACACACACACACACGTTCATCCAGGCCTTTGTGTTCGAGGGGTTTGGGTTAACTCTGTTAAACTTATCTCTTTGTGTGTGTTTAATGTGCGTACGTACACGTGCGTGTGCGTGTGTGTGTAATGCGTGTGTTTGTGTGTGTTTCTATGTGTGCTAATCTGAGCTACATCTGTTCATAACAAAGACAACAGATCAGATTATTAACACTCCGTCTGTTTCTCTCACAAAATGCTGCATATGAAGAAGGTTTTCAGACTCTGAAAATAAACTAAATCCAGTTTTAAATTAAGTTTTTGATACTAAACTCATACGGTATCATAATCTGTATCATAGAATTACCTTCAATCAGTCTATATATATATATATATATATATATATATATATATAC
>JAPSES010100084.1:0-19684 GCA_029822895.1 Maxillicosta whitleyi | reverse complement strand
AGTACTGACCCATGGAAGGATCAGAACTATTGGTGCAGTTAAATCCACTGAATGTCTCCTGGAATCAGAACCAAAAGGTGGTGACGTCAAATATCGCACGTGTGACTTCTTTTTTTTTTTTTTAATCATTTATGCCTTTTGTATTTCACTGTGGAGTGGGATTGCATTGCATAATTAACCAACACACACATAAATGTCTTCCCTACTTAACCCAATGAACTTACACATCCCTCCAGAATGCAGTCATTTTGTAATTCAGTTTCGACAAGACAGCGTTTCATTTAGAGCACAGACCCTTTGCATTTCAATCACTGCCACAGCACCAAACAACGTCAAACCTCCTGCACCCCACCTACAGATGTCACACTCGCCATGACCTTATTCAACTCCGAAATCCAGCATTTCACAAACAATGGATAGACAGAGGATAGTCTTACTTGTGTGCCATTTGAATACATCTGAAACCCACTGGTGTGTTTACTGGATTTGGTACAACTCTGACAATCTCTTCCTAATGGCTGCCATTCTTTGAATAGTTACAATATTTGCTTGTGTCAGACAAGTGAGTTCATTCAGTGTATCAACAACAAGACAATGACAACATTTCAGCCAGCTACAAGATTATCTACACAATGCAATGCAGTGTTGGGCTTTCAAAGCATTTTTCGTGTACTGAATGAAAAGACCTAGTTATAAAACCCACAGCTGAGCTTTATACAGTATGTATGTGTGGGCTTAAGTCTAACTGGTGTTTTGGTGTCACAATGTTCACTGTTAAGTATGTTGAGTCATGTTGTTCAATCACTGAGCCTATTGTAAATGAGTAACTCCATTCAGTCAGCAAGATCCAAGACCTACATATGAACATTTTCCAAAGTGGAGAAAAGGGCAAATTAGAAAAACCTGAACTAACACTTTTTTTTAACTTTTCTTTTTTCCGAGAATGTGGATCAGATTCTTGCTGGTTCTGCCTGTCAGTCTGCATTGGGGGTTTAAATGGTTCTTTCCAGTTCTAATGCCAAAGAAGTGCAATGGTCACCTTAATAATCCACTGGAAATTATGAAGTAGCAGGTCTAGAGCAAAGGAGGTTAAATAATCCTGGTGGAACTGAAGAACAACTGGGGGAATGGTAGTTTAGAGCTGATATGAACGACAAAGATACATAAGAGTTGTGTGTTCTGATGTGAAGTTGGTGTCGGAGTCTGTTTTGTGTTTGCAGATGATTGTTTGTAGATGTTAGCTAACGGTAGATCTTGTTTTCCAGGGTTCCTGCAGGTTCCTAAGAAGTCTGGAATTTACAAATCTGCATTCAATACCTTACAAAAGTCTTTAAAGCGTATGAAATTTGATATGGTAGGTCTTAAGTTATGTTGACATAAACCTGTTACCTATATTGTGTTTAAATGTGTCTGGGAAATGTCCAAGCAACAAAGTAATGTGAGTCAAAGTTCCACCAGTTCCAACCTGACAATTTTGAATGAAATTACGAAGCAGTTCTCGCTAACTTGGAGAATATAAATACAATTTTCTAAATTTTAGGAGTGACAAATTTTTTGCCATTATGGTCGTGAAATAGGCAGTGAAATGGGCATTAAGTTTTGTTCTAAAAGTCTTAAATGTAACTTGTAGGAACCCTGGTTTTCAGAAACAAGACGAGATCAATACATTACTACAGAGCTACTTCTCACACCATGTCAGACTGAAAGATGTTTCCAAAAAAGCCCACAGTTTAGTCCATTTCCACTTATTTCTACATCCATACTCTGTTACTGTCAAACATCTTTGATAAGAAGTGAAGCCGGTGTTTTTGTTTTGAGCTGCACCTCCACCATGATGAACTGAAAGTGGTTGTCAGTTTCATTTCTTTGCCTCTATACAGTTTCCTATTACAATAATATTAGCTACTTTCATTAACGTAGTCACTGTGCCCTACAATGCAACGACTGTACAGGAACAGAGAAGATACTGAACAATTCCCGAACTTCAATAATGCTTTTCCTGGAAAACAAAACAGAACTGTACGTAAAAATAAGTCAGTACAGCTCATAGTTAGCTTACAAATGGAGTCAGCGACTGTCAACAAATGACCAGCTCCGATCACAAAACAGACTCCAACACAACCTCAAAAACACACATGCACATGTTTACAAATTCAACCTTTAATATCAGATACAGAAAATCTATTTATTTCATATGTTCCATGTATCTCGCCTTAGTAACAACACTGAATCTGTTGGTACTGACTGAGAAATTACACTTTTATCATCAGTGTAATATGAAGAAATCTGATGTGTTGTGTAAAATATTATAGATAAATCATGTTCTATATATATGTAGTATAGAGTGTGACAAAACACCCCAGAGAAATGAAGCTAACAGAGCTAAAATCTACTGATTAACCACAGACATCATGACAATTTGTACCTACTTCATTACTTAACTTTTTTACTTATACCAGCTGATGTTTTGGTTTTGGGCTTATTTTCATCGACAGCTTAACTAACAAATGTTAATGCAATTGTTGTTTTGCTTAATTTTTCTAATGCATAACTGATGAGTGATGTACCTCGAGATTTTTTCTAAATGGGTTTGTTATGTCCTCATCATAAGATCAGTAGATTTTCAGACATTTACTGTCAACATCAGTTATTATTAAACACATTTGTGGCCATACCATCCTGCTCTAAATACATGAATGTGCTGTTTAATTTGCTTTTTTTTTTTAAGTAAAAGCATGCTCCAAATATCAAAATAGTCAAATCTAATAATTGTAAGACTAGTGGCAGAAGCTGTATGGTTATCAGACAGACTTCAGTGATTGTTTATTTATTTATTATGTCACATCATCATCCCTAAACTGGACAACGTGTCGTCACATGGCACATCGTCCACATTTCACGCAGGCCTAGTATCAGTAAGTGTATGAACTCACTCTATGCACTGATGAGGCCTGAGGAAATGTGGCCATGGACCATAATATACAACCCTTTTCATTCACATTTAACACACATCACGCATGCCAATTGTGCAGTCATTTGTGGAGAAGAGTTGGCTGAATCCTGCAGCTCCAGGCTGCCTGAGTCCATAAATAACACTGTCCCTGTGCTTCTCAGTACCCAACTTATGGATAAACTGAGGTTGGATGTGAGCTGCACAACAGTAGCCTGTATCACCCCCAGTGTTTGCCTACAAGATGGATGGCTGCACCTCCAGACACCCATCAGATAACCCGATTAGGACAGCTTTAATTGGATATTTAACAGCGTGCCAATGCAATTAGCTTAGAGCATATGACAATTATTTTGGGGTGAAATCAGCACGGTGCTGTTTTCAGGCCTGTTGTGTGTGGCGTTTGTGTGTTTGCATGGCCTCAGTGGTCAGCTCTGTTCTGCAGCGCATCCATCCCCGCTGCTGCAACAAGAGCCTCTTCTCTGGAATCACTGCAAAACATCATCCACAATCACCACCGCCGCCACTCTGTGCATCTTCAACCAGATTCTGCCAACAAAGTTCACTGTTAAATGCGTAAAGCTACAGCTGCAGACTGTCTGGAGTAAATACAGGCTTGAATGCAGCGATTCCACTATGTTATGCATCTCCTCTCCTCTCTCGCTCTCTCTCTCTCTCTCTCGAGATGAATCTATCTCGCAGTCCACAGCAGCGCAAAATAGGGGACAAGGCGGGTGCACCAATTGGATTCAACACTGGAATAAAACGTGCTTACCGAAGAAAATTCAGATTAATCCATCGGAGTTTCCAGCGGCACTTCCGTGGGACAATTCAGCGCTATTTTCTCCTCTGTGCTGGTGTTTTTATTCGCGTTCAGAGAGCAGCAGTGGGACACCCTTCCCTGCCGATTGAGGAGCCCCTGTCGCCGCCGCCGTGCGTACAGACGATGACGACGGCGATGGCGCGTGAAGCTGACGTTCGTTACGCACGGCGCTTCCGGAAACACCCTCAGAAATAAACCCGTTAGTCCTAAACCAGGTCTGAGGGATGGTATGGAAACCATCATTTGCGTTTGTAGGACTTTAAACATCATAATTACACCTTTAATAGTATGTTTACAGTCAAATAAATAGAAGAATTCTTTGCGTAAAATTAAGTCAGTGCACTGACTTAATTTTTCTATTCATGATAATTTTGATGATCCATTGTTTGTCTTTGTTTTCATGTTTTGCTCATTTAATGCTTACTTTGTTCATTTAATTCTTGTTTAATATATTTAGCTACTGTTTGTTTTTGTACTCATTAAGTTTTGGTTTGTGTGTTTTTGTGTGTTTTTGTTGTTGTTGTGGTTATTTAGAGTCTGCTTTGTTCATTTAGTCTTTATTTTGTGGTTATGTAGGTCAATATTGATTTCTGTTTATTTCACTAATTTAATGCTTGCTTTATTGAATTAATGTGTGTTTTGTTCATTCTCATTAATTTAATACTTTTATGAGCTGTATTCTGTTGATTCTGTGCTCATTCCTGTAGTTATTTAATGTCCTTTTGTTTAGGTTTTTTTTCACTCCTTACTTTTGTGCTGCTGTAGGGTTTGTTTTTTTTTTTTTGTTTTTTTTTTTTGGTGATTTTGTACCTTTTTTTAAGACTGACTGTTCATTTTCTTGAACGAATGCTTGTTTTGTGGATTTAGCATGTTTTTGTGCTCAATCGGGATTTGCTTTGTTTGTTTGTTTACATTGTTCATCATTGTTCCTTTAATGTTTATTTCATGGTTGTGTAATGCTTGCCTAGTTTATTTTTGTTTATTTTATAAATTTAATGACTGTTTTGTCATTTTTAATCAAGTTTATGGTTATCCATGTACCTTGCTTTGTTGATGATAGTTAATTTTTTTTTTTTTTTTTTTTTTTGTCTCATTTTTGGTTTGCTGTACATTTTAATTTAATCTGATTTTAATATGAAAGCTTATGAATGCAATTCTCTTTCTTATCCAACTAATTATTAGTTATTATTATTAGTCTTATTATTCTTCATTTATTGTTTGTTATACAGTTATTTTATCCAGGTTCTGTGTTTCTGCACTTTATTTTCAGCAGCAGGTGGAGAAAATACCCGTCTCTTTTTTTTTTTATTATTGAAATATATTAGTGTACACTTTGTTTTTAAAAGAAAAACACACAAAATATATTTTATTTAACACTGCTATCCATTATTTGATAAACTAATCCTTCCTACTGCTGCCTCAGTATTTGACTACCATTACCGTGCTTTTATTTTGGTGTGCCAGTGCAGATTTATATTCCGGTTTACGTGCCGCTGTTTTGACGCTGCTGTGATTGCGTACGACTGATGCGGATCCACGCCGACCCCGAATGTTGATTGACACCATTTTCCTCCAATGCCTGATTACAATGTGTAGTGAAACCCCTCCTCTTCTTTGGGTCGGATTGATTAAAAAAAAAAAAAAAAACAGAGCGAGACTTATTTCTGTAGATGGTGAGAGCTTCTTATGTTTAACCCTTAAAAATTAAAAGAGACCATAAAAAAAGAAAAAAGACAACATCTCAATTTTAAAACTAAAATATTATTCACATAACATTTTGGACTGATCTTTGTTGTTTTATTCCACAATATTCAACAGTTTCCCCCCGGAGTGTGAGAATCTGTGTCTAGTTGTAATAAAGTGAACAGCTGGTGTTTCAGTCTCTGCCTGAAGGCGATCACTGAAATCACCGGCTGTCGGTTTGTGTTGGGTTTACAAACCACAGACACAGAAACCTTCACATAAAGTATGAAGAAAAGCTCCAGATTAACTCATTTTAACTAAATATCCCATCCTCACTATCCCTTACTGTTCTGGTTTTTGCTTCACTTTGGTAGAAAGAAAGAAAGAAAGAAAGAAAGAAAGAAAGAAAGAAAGAAAGAAAGAAAATGTAACATGTTTACCCAGTGAGAAACAATCCTTAACAATAAGGATATTCAGTGATTTAACCTCTTCTGGAATGTATTATAAACCACAATGTTGACCTTTGACCTTCACTTATATCACATTCCTCCAGTTTTGCAGCTGATTGGACACTGAACACTCCACATTCACTTAGTTATTTATATAAGCTACTTAAGTAAAGAAACAATAACTAGGGTCAAATGATTAAAAAATTTTAATCAGATTAATCACAGGGTTGCCGTAGAATAATTTCAATTAATTACAAATAAATATAAATTATTTTTTAATCTATTTTAATTGTTTTTCATTTCGAATGAGCTAACACACTCATGAAAGAAGAGAATGTATATATGTATTTAACAGGTTTGTTGTAAACCGGTCGACATATTAGCCAAAGTGCGAGCAGAGTCACAACTAACGTATGCTTCACATTAATGTGGTATTTTAAGATGAAAGTATTTCAGTGAAAAGAAAACCCTTTCCTACAGAGTGTGCATAATACTTTATGTTGGTCAACTGTTCGGTCCATCTCCCCCAAATGCATTGACAGAGACGTTCCGATTCATTCTGTGCTGCAGGTGGATTCCATTAAAAAATATAATCAAATTAATCATGATGATATCTTAATTTGTGTTAATGCATTTATTATTATGTAGTATTTTATATAGTATTATTACATTTCAGAAGAAATAAAAACTGAAACTGAAATTAAGTCAAATGAATAACAACTGCAGATAAAACAAAGTAATTCTGGTTATAAAAAAAAAAAAACAATAAAATATCTGAACAATCTTGGACCTTAAGAAACATTAGGTAATTGTGTCATATTTAAGCCACACATTTTTTTAACTAACCATTTTCTTAATCCATGAAAAACTCGAATCAACACTAAAACCAATAAAAACATAAAATTTCCTCCAGTTTCAGAATCAAGCATACTGAAATATGCTTCCTGGATTACTCAGTAAATATATAAAGAAAGCTATTTGTACAAAGCAATGAATTCAGAGGTCACTCATTTGCTCAGGGACATTTGTGAATAATATCAGATTCCTGCACAAACGCACACAACAACAAGGACAAAGACACAGTGTGCTGTTGTACTGAAGTCAACATTTACAGTTTCATTTATAAGCTGACGTGCAATGGAGGACAGATGATGACAAGGACAAGAATGAATAAAAACAGACTCATTTTCCACTGTGCGTCTCCTGCAGGGCACGTGTAATGAATGAACGTTGATCTGGACTGATGTAAGAGTTGCATGAATTATGACATGACTATGACATGTTCAGGCTCAGGTCACATTATAAAAAAAACATCACATCTGTATCTGATTTGATAAATATAGACTGATACATGGTCTTTGATTATTAGAGTTTACATTCAGGTTTGTCTTTTTTTCTGGGTTCTGTACCACTCAGCTCCTGAACCACGTCACTCTTTAGCTTCTGTGTCAGAAAACTGAAAAAAACATATGAAATAGAAATAATATTATTTTTATACACTACACTATTATTGGTCTAAAGCTGTTTATGTATTTCTTTACACAGAATATAAATCTTTTTTTTTTAGCTAAACTTTAACCCATAACCCATTGTAGCATTACCATATGATTTTTTTCCTCTAAATTTACCCTTTCTGAAGTGATTTATCGTCACATATTGTAAAATTATCCTCTGTGTTTTGCGTCATTTCAGCGAAAATCATGTATTTTGGTATATTTATTTAACTGATCATGTAGATGTTAATAAAAGCTCAGATTAAAGTTGAAACAACGGAAACTGAAGAAAAAAGTGACTTTTTCAATAAAATATATCATTAATATCATTAGCTGAACAGAAAACCAGTGTCATATATCAGAGTACATTGGTGAATTAATGTTATAGAAGATGACGGTGTTTCCATATTCATTATGGAGCCTCTGAACGTCCAAATGGGTCATATCTGATGATGATGAAAAGACGTCAAACTGTATTTTACACCAATTATTTACATGGATTGATTGATTAATGTATCAAAGAGTATTAAATGGTTTAGATCAGTGGAAGAATTTGGATCTTTATGGGTTAAATGCACCAACTCCATTTTTTTCAACCTCTTTCTAAACAAACCTACACACTGACCAATGTGGTAAAACATACAGGAGGTTAAATAATTTTGTTGAACTTCAGATTTTTTTTTCTCATCATTTGCTTAAAATGGCTTTTTAGAATGTGAGGTTTGCTTTAGCACCTTTAGTGTTATTTCATTTCATTCTAGTTCATAGTGAAAACATATATTAAACATATTTTTGTTAAATATTTTTGAATTGTACTTTTTTTTTTTTGCTTCATTTTGACTTTCAGTTTAAAAACATTTGTTATTTGAATAGTTAACACCAATAAACTAATCTAAATTTCTGTCTTGTTTATCAATAATAATCTACAATGACCTAAAATTCATGAACAAAAATCCCATTTGACACAAAAGAAAAAAAAAATACATTTGAGTTACATAAATCACAGTTTGCTTTTTATCTTCAATCATCAACCCTGGTCTTTCCACTTGAGCAATAGATAATCCAACATTTCTATCATATGAAACTAGATCTATGGTTATTTAAATTATCGATCATTTGTATTGATTATTTGTTGTGCTTGAGGGTGTCTTTAAATGTCTCACTAAATAATAGATTATTTCCGCTCTATAACTGAACTGCCAGCTTCTTAACTGCTGTCAATATGAACAGATAGTAAATGTATTGGGCGTTTATTTGACAATAATGTAACATGTTCATTATTTAATTAATTTAGACTCCTAACACACACTTGATCCAGGGTGTTTCTTCGTATAAATGAAACCTTTGTACGCCGACGTCTGCTCCGTGCTGCTTTGTCCCCCTGTTTACATATTCACAGCAGCTCACACAATAATAATTAAAGCTTTGCATGTCATCTGAATATCACAACAATGAGTGTGTCCTAGTTAGCCCGATGGATCAGGGAGGGGTGTGTGGGGGGAGAAGTCACCCTAATCCTCGATTGTTGTCTGCGCTGCTGAGTTTTGAACTCACTCTCACCCTTCAGTCTCCATAACCAGGAGTCATGATGATCGTTAAGGCCCACAGTCTGTTTCTTTTTTTTTTTCTCTGAGCCATTTTGGACCAGTAACCATGGTGATGTGGGTCATGCAATGATGGCAAAGAGAGGAGACGTGTGGCTGCTGGTGGAGTCGGAGCACTGCAGACTGGAGCTGAACAGGGCCAGAAAGTCTCATTATATCTGGGTCACTGGGATGCTCCAGCTGCAAGCAGCAGACAAGACGCTATTATGCAAGAGGAGGGATGAGAGAAGTTGTGGTCACAGGGACTTTTAGTTACAGAGGATGTCTGTTTAGTGATGGGCTGTACAGTATGTGGAGGGTGGGGGGTGGGGGTAAGCACACACAATCAGAGGCGTTGTCAGGGTCTTAAAACACAGGGGGCTCAGCTCAGGACAGAAAGCTGTAGGTTTTAAACTCTAGGGCTGTAAGACGAAGCCAAAGCGGAACAGTCAAAAAAAATACTTACAGTCTGGTACAAAAATGGTTTTAACCTCTAGAGTTAATTTTCCTGTTCATGGAATATGTCTTAATGTGGTTAAATGTACGACTGACATTCTGAACTATCAACAGCACAGACTAAATTACTGTTATTACTATTGTTTGCACACATCCCTGTTATAGTATCATCATTTTTTTTGTTTCAAACCTAAAACAGTAAAAAGAACACTGTGTATCATCTTCACGCGCTGCATTGGCTGATAGTTTACATTATAGCTCTGTTAGCTTAGCTCTGTTTGTGGAGAGAAAACAGTCTGTAAAACCCCAAATCATGTCCATTTTCTGTTTGTGTTGTCACTTAGCCTGGCCAGCCATCCTGTTTTCTCAGTCTATTCAATACTGAGAAAACAGCCTGGAATTGGGTCTGTTACTGTGAAATATGCCCGATCTATTTTATACCAGACCAGTCACAAGTCTGGGGGCTGTTTTACAATGCGTTTTACAATCACACTGATTTTTGTTGTAACTCAAAGTCAGTTCCAAGTCCACAGATCTCTTTTGTTGGTTGTTTGATGCAAAAAATAAGGACTTGAATTACAGATTACACTATTCTTAAATTTCTCTGACAAAAGCCTCATATCCATCTTATCTGTGATTGGTTTACTCGGCGCCTGTTAGTCCTGCCTTCATATCTGAATTCAAACCCTGAGATTTCCAGTCGGATGTCGGACCAGTTGTCAGCAGCTACATTAAAGATCTGTTTGGAAATGTTCAAAAATGGTCAGAACTGTCGCAGTTTATTTTGAACCATGTATCAACAAACAGCAACTCAGATAATACAGATAACACAGTTAATGAAATAATACAATAGTTACATAAAAACGTTATACCTTCATGAGTTATAATTGAACTCAGTCACGAAGAAGAAACACTGTGGTGAAAACAACAGTATAGTATATTTTATCACTTTGTCACTTTCTTTCAGTCTGAAGACATTTCTTCTCATCCTCACCTCAGCCTTGGTGTTACTTTAGTCGCCATGGGAGACCGGGAGGGTGACTCTCTACTCCCTCTAGTGGTCACATAGTTTCCCAGTGACACTTCGACTCATGGCTGTGAATGTATTCATTTTATATCTCTGCAACACAATGCACTGACATCTAGAACGTGATGTCAAAACTTGTTTTTCCTTAACCTTTTACAAACTTAAACCTTCACAGTTTGGTTCGGGTCAAATTTAACCCAAACAGAATTCCCTCATAGTAAGTGTTTATACCAAATATTGAACTACAGATTTATTTAGAATGTCTAAATGGACTATCCTACATAACACAAATATTACATAAATATATGTAATATATAAATATAATGTTTCAGAACAGGAAGAGCAGGTTTTTTTTTTTAGTTTTACAAACTCATTTTTGGAGAAAAACATCTAGTATCACACAGTATCATGTCCTGTTGTACATAACATATAAAAACATAAAAGCCATTATGATTTACATATAAAATTGACCCGAACTAGCTTCAATGTCCAAAAATCTGTATCACCTGTACAAAAGTAGGCTATAACATTAAAATATTTTCATTTTTGTGTATTAGGAAAAATGCATCAAAAGTCATCAAATTTCAGGATAAAAGAATGATGCTTAGGTTTTTTTTTTTTTTTTACTACTGTTGAATGTCAAAACGGGTCATATTTGACCCGACTGGTATGTAAGGGTTAACCCTGTAATGATACTTTCAGGTTATTTTAGAATATTTTAAAGTCTAAATACCACATAAAACTGTTTTGACTGCTCACATTCAGAGCTTCTGTTTCATTCATTAACACATAAACACCCAATGCTATTTTTGTGTCTGTTCCCACATTAATTTTCCTCCAGATTTAACCTTTCTTAAATGGAGTTTACCTTTAATGTATTGCCAGTCCATCACAGGGCTAACATCAGCTTGTCAAATAAGATTTTTTTAAACTAACTGACAGTTCTACGGTTCCTGTGACAAAGAGGTTTGAATAATAAGACAAATGAAAGGAAAGGTCTGGTTTACTGATGATAAACATGGCAAAGCAAAGTTGACTTTAAGCTCATCAAATACAGCTGTATGTAAATATTTACGAAGAAAATGAAATTATATGACATTTAATTTGACAGTGGTTATAGAAGGGTATATTTTTGTTTAGTATATTAGCATTATTATAGTGATTTTAACCCTTGTTTCTCTTTTTGGAATTCCCCCTTGTGGGACTAATAAAGGCTCATCTTATCTTATCTTATCTAATCTTATCTTATTTTAAATAGAAGGACTTATTTGTGAAAAAGTCAAATGACAAATGAGGCTTGATAACAGCAAACATTAAACCATGGTAGATCCATCTATTTTTATATAATGTTTTTTGGTTTATGCCTTATAATCAAAAAATGGGTATAAGATATAACACACTACTTTATCAGGAAGTCAAATGCTTCATAAAGAGGTTTTGTCTGGTTTTTTTTTTTTTTTTTTTTTTTACTATTTTGTCATCAAATAACATAATTTTTCTTCAACTGCTCAGGGTTTTAATGAGACATGCTGTGAAACTTACAGATAAAAACCCACTTCTACCACTGCCACATGATGGACAAATATAGCTTTTTTCAAAAGCTTAAATTAATTCACAAATGTATTAATAAATCAGCACTAGAGCTACTTTGTGGTTTCATCCAAAAACAGAACCAGGGGATCTGACAACAATAACTGTAAATACAGAAGTGCATTTAAACAATCAAAAGATAGGCACATGTGGAACACAAATGAAATAAAACTGATAACACATATCAAAACATTCACAGCAAAGGTTAAGAAATGACTGAAAACAAAACAAGAAAATACTCACTTCTGAAATGTGAAACGTTTGGTGAAATTGGACTGTTTTTTTTATTTTATCTCTTTTCTTTGAGCATGATCTGGTATGAACAGTTTTGTATATTGTTTGTTTATACTGATTCTATGTTATTGTTGTTTCTATTGTAAATGTATTTATCTGTAAATTATAGCTAAATTATATATACTACTGTTTGTGCAGAACATCAAATGTTCTACATGTCCATTATGTTTCATTACATTGTCCCTGACACACAAATCAATCAATCAATAAAATATTAAAGAAAACCAGTCTAATTGTTAAATACTGTCGATAATTTCCAATTGCATATATAAAAAGATCACAGTCAAATGCTTAAATAAGACTGAATGTTTTGTCTATTTTCTTTATTTTGTTGCTGGTTTTATTTTCTCCACTCGGTCCTTGATGAAGGGGTTTAATACATGATGAGAAAACAGATGAACAGATTAAATTAAAGTAAATAATCCGTGTTACTGATGCCTCTGAACACAATTAAAGCACCCATGTGAGATCTATTTACAACCCAGACGAAGTGACAATGTCAATCTTTGTATATAAAAAAAAGGTTTATCTGGAAAAACTACTTTGGTCCACACGTAGAATCCAACCCATTCATTCAATATTTGTGGTTTATTCCTTTGTCAAATAATCGTCCACTTGGATAATAAAGATTTTACAGCTCTGGTGGATCCAGAATGATGCTTTTAATCCGGACAAACATCCACTTTCAGCACTCAAAAGTGGATATAAAAATAAGTTGCTGGCCATGTTGTTGTTTCTCGTCTATTGTCCACGACTCCCCACTCCACGACCCCCTCCCCACCGGTCGGATCCCGGACTTGTGATTGGTGGACGCGGCCTGTCTTTGTCGTCATAGCCCCAGCGCCCATTCATCAGCGGACTTGGGCGTTGTACTCCGCATCTCATTTGCGGCGGGGCCAATTTCTCCATTTACAAACTCCAGCTCGAGGGAAAAAATTGCAAGAATTCGCGTTTCTTTTTGCATCTTTTCGCCACAATTTCTCACGCGTCTCTTTGCGGTTGCGTCGGTTGCGCGTGGACTCGTCTCGGGCTTGGCTTGGAGAACAAGGTGTCGGCGTCTGACTTGGTGTTTTTGGGGAAGGGAAGCTTGCGGTCTTTGTTCATTCATTTGATCGGTCGGTTGGGGTTCCTTTGTTGGACCAAAAAGCATGGGAGCACAAATCTCCAAAACCGCTGGAAAAGAAGAAGCTGCGGTGGAGAAGCCGGCGGAAGGCGCGGCTGTTGCAGCGAAGTCCAACGGACAGGTAAATACAATGTGGAATAATAAAAAACGAAATTGCTTAAGCTTGGGTTTAGGCTCAATTTGGCGATGTGGTGCGTTTAATGGCGTGCTCCATGTTCCATGTAGCGCATCCCCACGCACACCGGCATTCAGGGAAAGTGGCCACATGTATCTTTTGTATCGAGTGCATGGCTACAAAAGGCTTTATTTTGCAGAATAACGTGATTATCCCTAATTAATTTACACCATTTACATCAACAAATGATAATTAAATCTTATCTCATTATGAAAAGAGCCTATGCTGCAAAACAAATGTAATACTTTATTCCTCAACCTCTATATTAATTAAAATATTGCATTGCTGTTGCTGTTTCCTGCAATTGGAACAATAGAAAATGGATGTGGGTAATTGTATACAGCAGGGTTTGTGGCCGCTCTCACTGAGGCATGGCCATCTTAAAAAATGATACCACGCCTTTGTTGTCAGATTGAAGAAAGGAGCCACGTTTTCTGCATATATGGCCCTCAAAACATCCAAAATATCAAATATGTGGGTATGTTCCACACAAATGCGTTTAAAAATGAAATTTATGCAACTGTTTCATTATTGTGGTCGTTAAATGAAAGGGGTGAAAAAAAAATCCCCCAAATTCCTCTGTTGCTTTAATCGATTGCACGCCGAGTTCCGCGCCCCCTGGTGGCCCCCGGCGGTACTGCAGTCTAACCGACTAGCCTACTGCTGAAAGCCACTGATCTGTCGTCACCGTCCTAGTAACAGATGTTGCTGCAGTTTTAGGCCTTTTTCCTATTGGTTACAACACTAGTCAGTGATTTTTTTTCTTCTTCATTAAATCTCACATCTCGACGGGATTTACAGAGCAAGAAGAAATGGTCAAAACCAAATATTAGAAATTCCACATATGTGGGCAAATGTGTCAGAATAAGACTCCTCTATTAGAGAATGTGTTTAATTAAAATGCAAATTGTATCTTGAAATGCAAACATTACTAAAAAATTACAAGCCACTATAAAAATGCAAAAAAAGAGAATTGTTGTTGCCTGAAAGCAATTTAAATCTTCAAAAATTGGCACTTAACCTACTTTTTTGTAAACATACAGCCTATAGAACATAAATGACAATTTGTGTATGAATATCAGCTAGAGGTAAACTAGACAAGGTAAAATGTAAAGAGAATCTATACATCATATGAAAACCCTACATTGCACTGATTGAAATACTTGTGTACACGCCCACATACATGTGCACAATAGATGGATCATTTGTGAAGCGCCTACATTTAATGGCTTTTCTAACACTTTTTAAATAAAATTAATTATTCCAATGTCCCTGTGTTAATTCAAAATAAATGAAATTGGTTGTTTTGACTTCCTGTGCTGTCCTCAGACACAGCAGTCTGTTATTTATTTATTTTTAACTGTATGCTTTAATTAGATTTTTTAAAATTATTATTTATTGATTGACACCGGTTATATGTGACTTACAGGATGAATTACTCTCTTTTTCAAGGAACTTGGTTTTTGACCATCCACAATAGAAGTAAGCTCATACTTGAATTGAAATGAAAAATGTATTCTAAACACCTTAGAGTACTAAATTAATTTTTATGTGTATTTAGGATAAACACTTACAAAATAACCCCCTTAGAGCATTTTAAGATCACAAACAATGCATTTCAATGAAGAGACACTTAAAGAGACTTCTATAAATTTGTGCACATTTTTCTTTTTTTTATTGCAAATTACTGTTTCAAAATGCAACAAATTGTGCATTGCGTTCTTAATCTTAAGTTTTAGATTTTTAAAATAGCTTTGCATCATCTAGTGATAATTTCTTCCCGGGGTTTCTGAAATATTCCACCGTTCTGTCATGTAGTTTCTTTCAGTTTCTATTTTCAATAGGTTCCAAAAGCAACCTGTAAACTAAAGATGTTGCTATTTGGCATGTGACATAATTACTGATATTGATCAATTGGGGCATTTGTTTATCACTACATGGTTCATATTGAACTTTGTAAATTACATAAAAGTTGACAAATGGTGACACAAGAATCTAAAGGTAGAACTTTTAAAAATGAGTAAATGTTAGTGTTAACATCAAAGTATACAAGAGAAAAAGGTAAGTGAAACAACCAAGCATTATGTAAACATGTTGGCAAATGATGTTAACAGCAGTGGAAGAAGTCCCCATCTGTGTTTCTGTGGTCAGTATTGGAGTTTTCAGGGGTTTTATTGTCAGTAATCGCCTTTTCCTAATGATAGGATGATCTACATGCTCAGGAATCGACTTAAATTTCCCTTTTTTCCCCCCAGGAGAATGGACATGCCAAGACCAATGGAGATGCCTCTCCAGCTGCAGAGGAGCCCAAAGCTGAGGTCCAGGCCAATGGCAGCACACCCACTGAGGAGGCCCCGAAAGAAGGAGCCGAGAAGGCAGAGGGCGCCGAAGTCAACGGAGAGAAGGAGGCAGCTACGAACGGTGAAGCTTCCGCCAAACCCGAGGAGGGCCCATCCACCAGCGAGGATGGCAAACAGAAGAAGAAGCGCTTCTCCTTCAAGAAACCCTCCTTCAAGCTGAGCGGCTTCTCCTTTAAGAAAACCAAGAAGGAGTCTGAGGAGGGCGCTGCGGAGGAAGGAGCAGCAGCAGCCGAAGGAGAGAAGGCGGCTTCAGAGGAGGCAGCTACCGAGGAGGCCAAGCCGGCTGAGGAGGCAGCGGCGGCTGAGGAGGGCGCCGCCAAGGAGGCTGCAGGTGAAGAGCCAAAGGCCGAGAAGAAGGAGGAGGAAGAGGTGAAGACGGAAGAAGCGGCAGCGGCGGCGCCCGCTGCAGCCGAAGAGGAGAAGCCGGCTGAAGCTTCACCTGCTGAACCGGAGACGGCAGCTAGTCCAGAGGCCGCCGCCGCTACCGAGTAATCCTGCTGAACGAAGAGACGCCGGAATGAAGGAAAACCGATGGAGCCCGTCTTGAAGGAAGGAATGCGAGGACTTGTCTAAAACCAGGGATTTTTTTGTTTATTTTTTGTTGGTGTTTGTTTACTATCTCTGCAACCATCTCATCCATACTGACTGCAGTGTCCTGGGCAGTGAGGCGTACTGGAGTGTGTGCTGCTTCCTCACTGCTCATCGGTACTTGCATTTGTGATGTGGGTGAGTGTGTGAGTGAAAGTACGAATGCGTGTGTGGATGTTTTTCTACATGAAACCATGACTGTGTTGACATGAATTTGACATATTTAATCAAAGTATTCGGTGCTGGGCAATTGGATGTAGCAGCAAAAAGCTGTGTCTGCAACATTTTGACACATTGTGATATTTAAAGGGAACGTCTTAAATGTTGTCTTTGCAGTGCACAGCTGTTTACAACTTAAAGCTCAATACTCCTGTGGACACACAACCATTGAACAAACTAGATTTAGACAAAAACAAAACTAGGTGCTCATCACTTTCCATTAGACTCCACCATTTCAAACCTCTGTAGTAATGCACGTTGTATAGACTTTGATATTACTGGTTTTATGACTGAGATGTACCTAAATGACTGAAGTTTTTAACAGATTACCCATTGTAAATGAAGTTTTCTTGTTTTTCACCATTTGTAAGATTGAATAAAATTGGGAGATGTTTTAAGCAAATCTTGCATCAAGCTGTGATGACTTCACCACTCTGAATGTTGATGAGAAAATACACTTAACAGATAGGGGGCAGTGTTTCACCTGTTTTTTTTTTTTTTGTTTTTTTTATTATTATTTAAAGCAGTATAGATATAACCTTTTAATGGCGGATCACTTAAACATTTAAAGCACCTGCACTCTATATTTTTATTAGTTTAGATGTCACAATGGTATTAGACAACATTGTAATTGATGATGTCGTTATTAGTATCAACTGGATTTAATACACGTCAAATGGTATAAGATAACCCTTTATTAGTCTCCTGCAGGAGAAATTCGGTGTTTACAGCAGCAAATATAGGAAAGCACACAATAAATAAAATGGCAAAATATACAAAAACCAGATAAATATAAGTGACTGTTTCAGCATTTCGTCACGTTTCATGCTCTAGTGAATCAATTCTTCCACATAATGAATATTTCTGATGTCTATAATGTATCTCCCATGTAAATATTTTTGTTCTAGTGTACAGTACTAGTCTGTATCATATAAAATATATTTGTCAGCATAGATACCAGAAGAGACTATATACATTCATGTCCTAGTATAACATCACATTACCTTCAGCACATGAGTACATGGCTTTTAATTCCCCACATAATATCATATTTGATGCACAAAGTAAATATGAATTTACACAATAGGAAAAAAATCTTTTACCTACTGCTTCTACCAGAGTATTTACATACAGTACACATTTTTTCTACTTAAATTTTGTAGTTTTTCCTCTGCATGTAGGCCTATTCTTGATGGCCACCTGATTTTCTTAATTCAGTTTTCTTCATATGGATCCCAATTATCTCACATACCAATTTCAAGACAACCTAGTAAGGTCATGAATTTCAAATGTTATTTATATTTAAAAGGAAAAAAAATACAAATCCCATGAGACTGAGCAGTTGGCTACAGTGTGAAGGAAAACCTCCAACAGAACTGGGTTCAGAGTGGGCGGCCATCTGCCTCGCCCGGGTTAGAGAGGAGAGAGAAGTGGAAATCACGAACACTGGGCAGGTCTGAGGCCAGTAACCACCACAAACCAGGAATGTACAGCTGATGAGATGAGAGATATCTGCAGAAAAACACAGGCGGGGAAGGTGTTTTCACCTAAAAATGACACACAGAATGAAAATCCATATAGAATGAAAGATAGATGATAGGGTTCTCCAGCTCTTTTTTTATCCACTGCAGCTCTCCTCCTATTTTTTTCATTGTATTGGTGCTTGTTAATGCTCCTCCTGAGTGGGTGTGAGATTTCAAGCTGGTGTTTTGTGGCTGACATATATCAGGGATTCTGTACTTACAGCACCCTCATGTGGAAAGAGCTGGTACTCAATTATTTACATAAGTCTGAGTCTATCCCAGCATTAATTCACAAATCTGCACGAGATCTAAAATGGATTAAGCTTTCAGACTTATAGGAAATGTAGTCAGTTTATTTTGAGGATTGCATTTAAAGGACTACATTTACACAGGAATTCCAAACAATTATCGTATTATGTCTCAACTGTAACAAAACAAATTCTAGAGATTCTTCTGCAGAAGTACCCATTTGAGGCCCACACTCAAAAATGTGATTATAGCAGACATATTTCTTTTTCTAACCAACCTAATTTGCAGGGATACACAATGTGAGAAACATGTTCAGCCTTGCAGTATTTTTAGGAGAAGTGAAGTGAGTTACTTGGGGAACAACCACAGCACAAATTATGTGATGAGACTTGAGGTACTTTGTGTTTCATTCAATCACAGAGCTTCTGGTTTCACTCCATAAATGATAGTGTTTGAAACAAACATTTTTATGATGTCTCGCAAAACAACTGCAGCGCAGACGTAACCGAGATGGCTTCACTCCCCATATCCATGTTCTTTCGATGAAACCTAGAATCCCATAAAAACACCAGTCTTTTTAGGAGTGGAAGAGGTTGCAGCAGACTTCTGCAGGGTGTTTTTAGTCACCCACAGCTGTACCCGTGCTCATTCCAAACCGTCTATTTCCTTTGCACCCAGATTTACCCTGTGTACTGCAGCTTGGGCCACCGCAAGAAGGGTGTGTTTTACACATAATATTTCTATTTCGGAACCTTTCCTGGTCTCTATGTCCATCTTGGTCAGACTGCTGAGGGATTTGTGACCCATTTCAGGCCCCAAAGAGCCCCACATGCAGCTCACAGACATGAAGTATAATGTTGACCTTGCCACAACATGCTTTCCATTGCAATCAGTGTCTTCAAAGGATTTATGTACCGAGATCATTTCCAGCTAAAATCGAGCAAAGAAAATGTTTCACTCAGTAGCTTGTGATTTCCTGACAGACTCAGAGAGTGGATTTACTAAAACAGTTATAATGTCTAATAATATCTATCTATCTATCTATCTATCTATCTATCTATCTATCTATCTATCTATCTATCTATCTATCTATCTATCT
>JAPSES010100046.1:0-19693 GCA_029822895.1 Maxillicosta whitleyi | reverse complement strand
GCACTTTGGGCTACAGTTTTTGTATGAAAGGTGCTATACAAATAAAGTTTATTATTATTATTATTATTATTATAAATCAACAGTCGCCACCCTCAGCAAATGATGTTATTTAAACACGTTTGTCCCCAAAAGTTCTACAAATACATTTACTATTGCACAAGTCATTTTGTCCCTGCTTTTCTTACATTAATTTAGCCCTGCCCTCCTTGAGTACATCTCAACAGTAGCTGTGTGTTTACTCTGGTGCAAAGCATTAGTAAATGTGGCCTATAGTGTTTTATTTATAGGCTGCATCTGCTATGCCAGCACACTCTGGAAAATCAAACATGAGCACAGATTTAGTTTTTTTTAACCAACATTTAACAACACTGTTTCCTACAAAGGCAGTTGTTTGCTGGGTAAATTTTCTCAAATGTTGATTGACATACACATATACTAACCCAATCCTGGTTAAATATTGACACCAGCCTTTAGTAAATTCTTAGATTCCATCCATAGCATTTTTATTTATTTTACACACCATTACATCTAATTACACGGCTGATAGACTGATGACAGTTTTACACTAACAGCAGCTATTTGAACCATTTTCAAGGATGTGCAGCACATCTATCAATCTATCTGGTAAGTGTGGAGAGTATAATTAAAAGCACAAAAGGTTAAAAACATGAATGTTCTGTTAAGAGGCAATACTAGTATTTTCATGTAGAAGAATGTCAATGCCACATGGTTAAAAGTTCATTTTTCATAGCATCAAGAAGCATTTGGTGGGAAAAAAAAAATCATTTAAAAACACATTTGCTTTGCTGAACAGTATTGTATAGAAATTCCATAGAGTAAAATAAGCAAATATGCTGTGTTCGTGTATTATTGGATGTCAGAACAAAGGGTGAACTCCAAAGTGTGACGTATATTACAGATACTTTGTACTTCAAATAGCAATGATTGTGTCAACATGCTCATCACGGTGCCACATTCTGACTGCGTGATAAGTTTTACTAAATACCCAAGGAAAACTGTCGGCTTGGTGTCACAGTCTGCGCTTTTATTAGATTCGTCACAGAATAACTGCAAGGTTAAAACAAACGAAGACGGAACCCTTTGTGCATAATGTGGTGAGACCTGAACAAAAGCAGAGATGCCCGCCTGGAGACACTCGAGTTCTAATTCCCCTCCTTCTGCAATATAACAAAGAGACATTAGAGTGAAACAGATGGTTTCTATGGCAACATTACATGGCCTTGTTTGTGTCTGTGGTACATGGGAAAACAGCTGTTATTTAACCATAGGTGAATATAAATGAAGGCTGGATGTAAAACAATCAATGGAATCGATGTCAGTTACTTCCACCAGAAGAGGTGATTTACTCATAAATGCTGATTTGTTTGTTTGTTTGTCAGAATACCTTACTGTGCTGCCTGTCGTGAAACTACAGTTAGTAATTACTATAGCATGCCTTTCATATGTTCAGTCTCATTCTGTTCTTTTCTTTCTATTATATGACTACAAAGCAGGACTGAACATACTGAACAGTCTTCAGTTACAATACCGTTGTCAATGAGAACAGAAAATCCAATATCTACAGAACTTACTGTAAAAATAAAAAATATGAATACAAGCAATTCAAATAAATAAAAGAATACACAAAATGTTCTGAACTTTCTTTTTTTTTCATTTTCATGAGGTGAATATTAAGAGAATTTCAACCTTTATGATTAAAATGCCACCTACAGGCCTAGGTGATGGGATTCATTTTGGTTGCTGGGAGATGTGTAAACTCATGTAGGGTAATTGGCAGAGTTGGCCAAAAAAAAAAAAAAAAAGGTAATTACTTTCTTGTGGTTCCTATATAATAATATTATTTGGAAATTTCTTGAAGCTACTAATCATGTCTAGTTCTTTTATGATTAAAAAGTTATGTATAAGTCTTGGTAGTAAGGTTTGGGTTGCTAAGAGATATAAAATGTGTGTAATTAGCATGAAGTAGCTAATCATTTTGTAAAAAGTGAGTCATGAGATATATCACATTACTCGGTGTTCCCTGTAGCCACTTGAAATTGCATTTGCTTTAAGTGAATGGCTTTTATATAATATTTATAGTATATCACTGTACACTGCGTACAGTGATGTCAATAAATGATATGAGCTTATTTTTTATTTATTGGTTTCAAATAGTCTTACATCATACCCTCTAATCTGAAATACTTCCAGGGTCAGGTCAAATACAACCGACATAAAATGAAAATATTCTGAAAGATTATGCGTTTTAATTTTAGATTTTGATGAATTAAAGGATATTTGTGTATCCTTCCCAGGATTATTAAAATTAAATCTGTGTCTCTAAAATAAACTGTTATTGACTAAAATGTCACTGATAGACCTGGGTGATGACATTCAGTTTGATTGCATGTTGGGCCACTTGTGTAATTAGCGTAGCTTCCCAATTGATTTCCAAAAACAGGAAATGACTATAATTCTACCTCTGGCTCATATCAGAAAGTCTACTGGAAAGTTTTAGGAACCAATAATGGTGTTTATTCTTCACTTTTTAATTGACATGTCATCTATTAAGTAAGTGATGAAATTCAGGTTGGGTTAATGAATGTTAGCGTAATTAGCCTGTTATTAATAAAAATAAAGAATTATATCCTGATGAACTTCCAATAGTGTGTCTGTTAACAGTAATGTGTATATAAAATAATACAATGCGTGTTGCAGTCTGATTATCATGCCCTTATTGGCATATTATTTATTATACCAACAGGCATAATGAAGGTTGCTTGATCTTATTCTTATATCTGATTTCAAATTAGTGTGTAGTCTGGTAACATGCAAAACCATAAAGTGCATATGCCATATGTGTTAAAGAAGAAGTTTGTAAGTTACACAATGGTATTGTCCAAACTTATACACACACACACACACACACACATATATATATATATATATATATGCTGCCATTTGTGAATATCCAAAATTATTCAAGTTTGGAAAATACATATAATATATAAAATATCTGAATTCAGAGATTAGAGAGTTCAGCTAATATGATGCAAGTAAAATAAGTACATTTTTTTAAAAAATCACATCTATTTTTGGTATTTTGGAACAACCTTAACATTGGTCATCATTTCATTAACTTGCCGTTTACCCACTTAAAATATAATTTATTTTTATTGAATGGTTTCCCAAAACATAAAGTACAAAGAGGAGGGCAGGGTCAAAAATGCATCCTGTTCAGCGATGGCAATAAACTTATGTATTCATTATTTTTTTTATTCAGTGTTCTAGTTTTTCCAAGTGTCCTATAGCCTCGTTTCTGCTGTTATGAACCGAGTGCACTAGTTTGGAGGTAATAGGCTCAGGACATTTGGTACACTTTCAGTATCTTCTATTCTGGGATAAGTTTGGGGTCATGAACAGTCTCTCGGCTACATTATGCCCATTGACTTCAGTTAGGCACATTAGTATTAATCTAATTAGCGCTAGACTCAGTAGCTTTTGTAACTAGATTGAATGGGAGTTTTGTGTGGGGCCAAACAAAATGACACATTCTGAAGTATCTGTGACGAGCTAAATAATGTACAAAGGAAATATTTTTTTTAAAAAGCATTTTATATCGCTGTTGCACAGTGCATCTCCTCTAAATGCAGTATTTTATGCTTCATCATTAACTACCTGGTTAATAAGTATGCCACATGTGAATTAAGAGGTGTCCAAATAACTGGAATTAAGAGTATGCATTGCTAAAGAGCTTGCGAATGTGTCTTTCATAGGAAGTGTATCTTAAACTACTGTGTCGTTTATAATTATGTGGATTCGTCTACTGTTAAATTACAGGGTTCACTTCACTGAATCTGACTTATCAGCGTCGGAGCAAAATTAAACTTCCTCAAAGAGCACATACGTGGAGAAACAGTGGCGTTCTCATAGAAAAGCCAGAGTTTAAAGAATAAATTACTTTTTTTTTTAAAATGCCATAAATGTCCCAGTCCGGTCATTATCTGGAATATTTCTTTTATGTGAAGGTACCTCATTGTGGCATTTCATTCAGTGGTATTTACAGCAGCTAGCTAATTTTGCTTAATGACTTTTTCTTTATTTAATGACTGCACCCAACTCACTCAGTCCATATCAATTCAGGGGTAATAGACCACAGTGAAAGTGATATGAATTCTAAATACCAGCCGCACAAGCACTCCAGTCAATAGACAAATAAAGCATTTCATGTTTGCAATTTATTAATCTCAGGATAAAGAGTTGTGTACGTTTAATGTTCCCTCTAGTCATCTTAGCAGAACTCACAGGTTCCCATGTGTAGAGAACTCTGTATCATTTCACTTGAGCTGAAAGGATGAGGTTTGACAGTAAAGTAAATACCATGATGTCAGTGGTCAATAAAATCAAAGCTGCATGTTTTCAGCAAATGCCACAGGAAGCTTTTAGTAAAAACTGATATATTTCTCAGTGGCTCAAAGCTAATGAAAAGCGTCCCTCATTAGCATCACTAATTTGCCCATTTTTTAATTTCATCTCCTTCAAAGGGGAAACTACATTCTCATTGATCGTGAGATTAGGATGTATCTCCTGTTGATCGTAATGGAAATTTTTTTACCCTGGTTTGGCCAGTGGCTGCTGCATTTGCAATTAATAAGTGTTGATCATTAGAAACCTACGCCTAAGTGTTGTCAGAAGGCAAAATAATCACCAAAATTAGAATGACTCATATTTTGGGGGCAAACTGGCTTTTCATTTTACAGTTCTTTTCACTCATTTTGGTAGATTGTGCATTTATATTTAGCATTGACATAGTAGTAAATGCATTTATTTACAGAAAATCCAAGACAAGCTTAAAGGCTGTGCTAGATGTACAGTAAATTAAAACAAAATGCAGTAATTTACAAATCTGGAAAATCCACATTTTCCTTTTTTAAACACACACGAAACAAAAGCATAGAAAATACATGTTTAAACTGGGGTCATTTTTAACTGGTGGCAGCAAAATGTCTCCAAAAAGCTGCTACGGGTCCATATCTGGAACTGAGGAGACCAGATACTGGTGCTTTAATAGATGAGGGTTGATCCTTTTTTGTCTGATAGAGGATTTTAACTGTTCAGTCATCCTGGGACTTCTTTGTTATATATATATATTTTCTCTTTCATGATAAGCCAGATATTTTCAACTAGTGAAAGGTCAGTTCAGGGCCTCCATTCATTTTCTAAAAGATGCAATATGTAGTTGAGTACCGTCTTTCTGAAATGTGAAAGGTCATCCCTGTAAAAGACATTGTCCAGATAAGAGCTTCTGTTGCTCTAAAACCTGCATATACCTTTATATAATGCATTTTAAATGGTAATATATTCAAAGTATTTACAATTTTACACGGAGGACCATTATTCAACAAACAGTAAACATAACATTTTGGCACATTAATGAACCTCTTCGCGGCTTGTCTGTCTACAAGATGCTCTTTTCATGCCCATATTCTCATGGAACTGACTTGCTGCCAATTAACCTCATTAGTTGTAATATAGCCTCCAGCAATTTCTATTTAGTACAAGTATGATAAATATATGGATTCATGAGATCTGCAAGTTGTTGGATCCCATTTTATTATTAAAATAAAGAAATAGTAATGGGGTAAAGCCTTGCCCGAGGGCACAATGTCACATCTAGGACAGAGCTGTATTTGAACCGCCAACCCTTCAGTTATTGGAGCACCCACTCTACCTCCTGATCCATGGCCACAAACATTCCTTGGAGTTGTACAAAGGCCTGTAGATTTTTAATGTAATAAAAACAAAACAAAACAAAAAAAAAACAACAAAAAAAAACAAATGTATTTAACATTTATTTCAGGGGTTTGTCCCATTGAAATGGGGGATCTGTTTTTCAAGGGATACAATCACATCTTTAAAGTTTTACCATAATAAAAGCATTTGCAAACATATAAAAAGTCATAATCAGTAGAAACATTTACAGATCAACAGCCTTGACTCCAGAGTTTTAACGCTTTCTTTAAAATCAGTCAAAGGAATCGTGTTTGTTTTTATTTTTAAATTTATTTATTTGTTTTATTTTAAAATTATCGTAGATGGAGCTCAGACTGAAGCTTGTTCCAGGCACCAGGAGCTGAAAACGGAAAAGATTTGTTCCCTAAATCAGTCCCTGTCTTCGGAACAAACCGTTTCAAAGTGTTCACTGAGCGGAGATTGTATCTGCCATGAGTCCAGGTTAACAGTGAAAACAAATGAGGAGGAAGTCTGACCAAAATTGCTTTGTAAATTAAAATATACCAACGACTGAGCCGATAAGCAGATAACGATGACCAGTTTATCGTTCTGTAGAGAATACAGGGAAGAGTGAGAGAAGCGGAGTTTTTAATGACTGTCTGTGCCCTGTCATAAACACTGTCCAACAGGTGAATAGAATGGACAGAGCATTCACATAAAGTATGTCTCTGTAGTCCAATACAGCGGACTGAGCTCATGAAATCACACTGTTGCACCAGCACTTATGACATTCAGTGTGCTATACGTACGCATCTTTATCCTTTTGTGCAATGTTTACACTCAAGGAGCACTCATTAATATATAGTGTGTGTGTGTCACACAGCATGACACATATCTCACTTATTAATTTGATATGTTTATTACCAAGTGCATAAATTAAAATTAGATTCAACTCATTCAGTAACTTAAGCAATTACACTACACAGAAAATATGGGAGTGTTAAATAGTCAGTGTTAAATAGAGAGTGTTGGTGTGGTATTAACACCACATTGATTTAAAACAACACTGTGTGTGGTGTTTTTGTTAAAAGTATGTTGTTAAATCATGGTGTTGAAAGTGTTAATTTTACACCGCATAGTGTGGACACATATAGACACTTTATGGTGTTAAATTAACACTGGCGTATTATTATTATTATTATTATTATTATTGAGACCCCTGAAAAGCAACTTTTCTTCTTAGATTCTGACCACATGAAGTTTTTGAAATCTATTGTGTTCTCCACGGCTAAAATCCTTTCTCATGCACAATATGATGCTTTTATCCACCTGGTAATCTGAATAATAGCATTAAGCCACCAGACTATATGCATTTTCTGGAACAAAATAAGGTTTAATGAATTGAAAACATTGCATAAAATACAGAATTAGAAATATGAACATTGGACATGTCACTTAGGCAGAGGTAGCAGTGCCACATGGGGAATTACAAACCTCTTGCCATTCCCGCCTGTTGGGCCACGTCACAGCGGATATGTTCCCTTGAAATGTAGTGTGCGAAGATTCTTTTGGAACGTCTTATCCAGCGTTTGCAGGCTTCGTCTGTGATGTCCTCGTGTGAACATACATGGCAGTCAGCAGGGTCATCTGAGGGTACGGCTGGCGTTAATAAAGCCTCCGCCTGCATGCTGGGCACAGCCTCTCAGTGGGGTTACGGAATGGGAAATTGGTTCATCTAACACTTCATGAGTGAAAGTCAAGTTTCACCTGAGAGCGGTTCATCAATTCAAGACACACAAAAAGAGTTTAATGGAAATGCACAGAAAATATACCTCACAGATTATGACCAAACATTTGCATTTAATGACATGTGCAATGAACTATAGTAACCTAAGGCAGAGAACATATTTTAGACTTTATGTCATTTATCGTTCAAGCATCACTACTCCTTTGCCTTTTCCCAACTTTGCCACCACAGAGGCTGGGTTGGCATCGGAACCCTGATAGGTGTTTAGGTTTTGGACTGCACAATTCATCAAATTGAAATCACTACATCAGCCTCTGCAATCGAATAAGGCCTTAGTTTAAAGGCCTGGATTTAAGGTGATCGAACTGCAGAAATGGGCAAAAAAGAAACACAATCTCTGTTTTCTGGTGATATTTTGGTGACACAGAGTAGGACTGTGTTAATGTCCAAACCTGCAAAATGAAGGCACTGATTATTCATTTGTATTGCACTGTACATTATTGCATTTGTCATAGTACTTTATACTTCTAACTTCTATGTGATAAATCTGTGGATTGGCCTTGACAAGCAAGGAGTCACACTCAGATCACAGTCATTGATCATATCACCTACATGAATCACAATATGATGTTCACTGCTAGCTAGCTACACACACACACACACACACACACACACACATATATATATATATATATGGTAATCCCCTCCGTCTTTCCATGGTTCATTCCATGCTTCTTTCTTTCTTTTTTTCCCCTCTTTCAATTTCCTTTCAGCATAATGTCATTAAAGTGGCCACTTCAGGGGTGGACCTGAAGAAATATCAATGGGCTGGAAAGAGGAGGGCATGAAGACTTTACTAGTATATATGCTAATTAATAATAATGAAAAAAAAAATCTAGATCAATGAATATCCCTTCATTCACATACAATACATCACTGTGGTCAAGTAGAAACAATGCAAGACAACATCAGGAATAATCAGAATACTGTATTAATCCCAGGGGAAATTATTGAAATGATATAAAATGCTATATTTCCACATCTTGTTTATATGGTTTGTCACTTGTTTCTGTAAATTAACCCATACAGACCCAAAGAGCCACCTGCGACCAAAATCATCTACTGATCTGAACTAATACCCGTTGATCCATTAATTCCATCTACCTATCCATATCCTACCTATATATGTAAACAACTGGTAGAAAATGCAGTTTGTCATCTTTTCATGGTCATCAGATATGACTCATTTGGACACTTGGAGGCTCTGTAGTTACCATGGAAACAGTCATCTACTGATTCACCAGTAAAACCCATGGAGTTAGATCAATGACAGTGGATGGAAACACTTTTTATTCATTTTTTTTCTTGCTTCTTACATAATAACATTGCTTTGAGCTTTTATGAACATTATTGAACATGAATTAAAATAAAAAAACAAACAAACACATAATTTACCCTGAGAAAATGCAAAATAAGAAGAGTAATATTACAATCAATGGTGATCAGTCAGGAAATATATATATATATGTGTGTGTGTGTGTGTGTGTGTGTAAACTTATATGCATATAATTGCAGCATCTTTTTCCAAGACACAAACTGTAGTAGTGCTGAAATGTTTCAGGACAAAAGCCTATTCAACCAATATCCCATAAATAAATTGACATTTTAGCATAACAATCAACCATCATACTTTAATGTTTTGTGCCAAATGCCAGCACTTTGTTGAAAACAACGGGAAAAATTCCTTTAATAATATAATGCACATGATTAAATGAGTTGAGATTTTAGTTTGTATCAGATAAATACTTAAAGTACACAAAGAATCAATGAAAAGGCTGTGCCTATTTTGCAAGGACAAAAAAAAAAAAGGGTTCTGAATTGGAGCGTGAATTAATCTGTAGGTTTCATGTTATTTTTATGTTAAAACAACCATGTCTTGATGCAATTCCACTTTTGCCTTTTGTATTAATTTTATAGGAAATATAACTAGTGCACAGATCTGAATAACTCCTGCGAACGAGACTAAAAGAGAGGCTTGTGCAACAAATGTCCACTCTGGCTTTGACAGAGAGTGAGCCATGTTGAAGAGCATTAGGTCTGAAATTAAAGAGAGCACTGACCTGACATATCTCGGTGAGTAACTGTTGTCTGCTGGGCTTGATAAATAATGGAGCAGAATTTGAGCTACCACAGATAAGGCCAGTGAACTCTTTCTATCACTGCGTCTGATGTGCTCTTGTACCTCTACTCTTGGTGTTAATAATCAAAGAATGGTCCTACATTTCCAGCTCCCCTACTTTTATCTGCATTGCCACTGCTTCTTCAGTTATTGGCAGTGGATAAATAAAGAACAGACATGTTTTTTTTAATTGGGAGGTATTCCGTTTCTGACTCAGTCAATTACCAAACGTACATTTTGCTATTATCCTAAGTTATCCTAAGTGTTTTAATTCCTCTTCAGGCATGAAAAAAAAAAAAAAAAAAAAAAAAAATCAATGCAATTAACAATTAACCTGTTTTTCATGGGGTTACAAAAATGTCCACTCAGCTGGACACTATATGTTACATTTTTAAAACAATTAAATATAGATTTAAAATCATCAGAAAGTTATTAACTGTGTGAAAGTTATGAAATGAAAAAAAATTCTAATGTGGCCAATTTGATGTTACATCACATTTTAATACTCAAATACTAGTAATTACTCAGTTCATGGAAATTATATGTAAATAAAAACTTTTGTTAAAAATAATTGTTAATTATTGTCCTGTAATAATTAGCAATTGATTTACACAAACATGTAGATCAGATTTATGTAAAACAGTGTAGTGACCAAAATTAACCTTCTAAAACAAAGATTAAGATCAATTATCAATTGGTGTGACACAGGTGTGACTCAGCAGGTGGACAGAGTTGGGCTGATTGCAGGTATATAGGTCAAAGTGGAAAGGTGAGAGAGGAAAATGGAGAAACAGAGGGAACAAAGAACATAGACATGGTACATGGTTATGTCCTTATGAAGGGGATACATACAGAGGCGCGAAGAAGGGTGTAATTCTCAAATTTCAAATGTGAAAAAAATAAAAACAGAACAGATCTAAAAGAAATATTTCCATCTTCAGGGATTTCATGCCACCACAACAGCACAGTTACAGTAATGGAATGAATGGAAACCTATAGAATAGCTGTCCACTGTAGTGACCATTATGCATGAAAGGGTTAATATACTTAACATAGTTAAGATCATAGGTGCTGATTCCAATTATGGGCCCCATGGAAGCATAATTGTAGTGGATCCTACATAAATTCACTATCTTCTCAATCTGTCGGATTGGCAGGGGATGGTGGTGGGGTGTGTTTGTAGGTCGGGGTGTGATATATATACACACCGTCACCTACGTTAGCATAAAAACAAAAGTGAAAGTGAAAGTGAAAACTCTACATCTGCCTCCCGACTTCTGTACCTCTCACATACGGATCTTTCATGATATTTTCACAATTTCCTCCTTGTATCCACTGGGCTCCTTCTACTGCTCTATGGGCCCCACAGAACTTGCCCCATGGAACTTGTCATGTTTATTGGCGCTTATTGTGGCCCTTATCGGCGCCCCAGCTTGAGGTTAATAAATTAAATTTGTGAATTTCATCACATTTTAAAATTAAAAACAATAAAAGTCAGAGTCAAAATTAAGACATGAATATATAATTGTTAAGTTTGTGATGGAAAACAATAGCTGAGGATCACATTAAATCTAAAAATGACTGTAGTTCTTTTCTGCTAACAAAGCTTGGCCCCATACATCTTGTTGAATTCTATACAGACAGTAAATTCAGCACATTGTGCAATAGCTGCTTCATATAATACATAGAATTTGAGTCCGGTTCTTGGGGGAAACAAATGATCTCGCTCTCCCACTGCTGTGTGTTTATGAAGATGCTCTCAGTGTATTTGTTTTGGATGATTTCTTCACTGACCTCCATTGTAAAATAACTATAGATAAATAGCTAGCCCTAGCAACGGCTTACACACGGGAGCCCATCCATTCACACTGGAGTCATGTATAATATTCTCATACTGGCTATCTGGTTATATTTCAGTTTTCTTGGAATCCTCTTCAGTACTTGGGTACAGCTGCAGTTTCTGCAAGGAGGGAAACAAAAAGGGCATGAAACTGGAGCAAACCATAGGACTTTTAGAAGACAAAATCAGTGTCAAATTAAAGTCAAATTAAAATATGTTAAGACAAAGGAGAGAAAAAAATGTATTTAGCCTCTAGGAAGCTGGTGATTGTGACTGAGCAGTGAGACCTGTATAATTCAATATGCTGATTTAGAACTAAATTATCACTGCACTTCTAAAGTAAAACATTATCTGGAACATAATGTGCCACTGAAAAAGCTCCTGCTTTTTTTTTTTTTTTTTTAATTTTGCTGAAAGAAAGGACAGGACCAGAGTTCACATCCCAAACTCAAAGGTGGGTAAATAAAAAGGCCAGTCCTAAAAGAGTGATAATGATTTCTTTCGGCTTTTTCCCTTTCGGGGTCGCCACAGCGAATCATCTTCGCATGTTGATTTGGCAGAGGTTTTTATGTCGGATGCCCTTCCTGACACAACCAGGCTTCGGACCACCACAATGAGACCTGCGCCCCCTTGTGGCCACATTGGGATGTATTGCGTAAAAAACCTTTCCCAAGAGTATGCACTGCAAAATCTGTTTCCTCTTGATCTTTACCACAAACCTCATCTTTCTTGGCTCATAAAATTATCTTTTACATGGAATAACATTATACAGTACTGAGCAAAGTCCAAGGCCAACAACAAGGTTTCTGCTGGTAAGGTTTGGCCAATGGCACACCCAGCCAATGACAGGGTTGTGTCGGGAAGGGCAATCCGCCAAATCAACATACAAATGTGATTCGCTGTGGCGACCCCTGAAGGGAAAACCCGGAAGACACTTACTAGGACAGAAACTAGCCAACCCACATACACACCAAGTGATCAATTTCACAGGAAACACCAGGTAAGGCTCGTATTTTCTTAAATCAACAACGAGATCCGGTAGGTATCGGGTATCAACCAATATGCAAGGCCCGAGCATCAGCATTGGAACTGAAAAAGTCAGATTGGTGCATCCCTCCTCTTTAATCAAGACTCAAACTGGATATATGCGACATCTGTACAGCAGTAAAAAAAAAAAAAAAAGTATTACTCAATGTGATTATAACTAATGTTACCTCCCTTTACTTTTAACATGTCTTTAAATCTTTTGTTTTTATTTATTGCATTTTTCTAATGTTTAATTCATTCAACACTCACAGGGACATATTTTGTATTAAACAGTTTTAACCTCTATAATTTACTTCAGTTTTAGGTGTTTCTTTCAATTTCGTTGTTGAAATAAATAATTAATAATAATAATAATAATCGTGTTCATTGCAACTCCTCAGAAACAACGATGTTAAAGTGGAATAAGACTTTCGCACAATACTGTGTGTAAATGGTCACACAATTCACATGGTGTTTAAAAAAAACTATCTCTTGCCATTCAGATTTCCTGTGCAATTAGGTCCAATGGATCACAGCAGAAGGGGCGGGGCTCCAGCTCCCTATACACTCACTATAATTATCCGTGGACCATGCATCTAATTTGTGTCAGAGCATGAGGGACAGTGTTATTCTGGTTATGAAAAGAAAACAGGAACACTAATCAGGTAACCTTGCATTATCTCCCCTCAGTGTTTAATGTCAGCAAATAACATTAAATGATGGTAGCGTGCAATGCATTTGCCTCTAATCTAGTCTGTTTTGGGTATATATTGGTCAGCCTGTGTAATACTTTCGTTCCAGTCCCTCCCGAAACTATGTTCTGCCACTCTACATCTGCAGTGAGAGTGAAATAAGGATATTTGTTACGTCTAAAAACTGCAGCTTGGAAATGATAACAATGTCCCATATGAACATGTGGTCATTTAATTATATATGAAACTAGAGATGTACTGATATCACTTTTTTCCAGACCGTTGCAGTTCTTAGCTACTTTTGAAAATGTGTTTTATTGCCATTTTCCTTTGTCTGACTGGAACAAAGTGCTTCTACTGACAATTAATACGTTGGAATGAGTGTTTTTATATTAATCCAGTAGAGGGCGTCACTCTTATTTAGTCATACTGGACAAACACCACGAATAAACGTAGTTTTTTTGTGAAGAATATCAGTAAGAACAAACATGGAGACGACAGAGGAGTTAATACTAATGTGGATGCTAATGTTGATACTGTTGAGGGTTGTTGTCGTAAACATGTCAGTAGTTTTTGTGTAACACACACACAGTTGCTCATTAAAAAAATCCACTCCTTTAACAGTTCGGGGTGGTATTCTCTGTCTGGGTATGCATTCGCAAGCACCTGTAAAACTGACAGAATTGTGTGCGCAGTGTACACAGAGGACGAACAGAACGCTCCCAGTCGGTCTTACTTTTGTCACCATCGTTTATTTTGAAAATCTCCACACTGCTGACATTACTCCTCCGCTGTGTACCTGCTGCACTTAACTGTGAATGTCACGTTGACATAAGTGGTATCGGTGCGGTTGCATTGGAGTACAGGTAGTCCTCGGGTTACGAATGAGTTCCGTTCCTACGATGTCGACCTAACACGAATTTCTGCGTAAGTCGGAATTAACTCTTTAGTACCCCTAAATACCTCCTAAATCTCTAAATAACTATCCAAATACATGTATTATTCTTCTATATAAGTACTTGGAAATGTCCGGCTGGAAGGAAATCTTCCTCTTTTCCTCGCAGATCTCACATTAACACCGTACACTGTCCATCACTGCCCTTCAAGCTTTAAAAAAAAACGTTCCATATTGGGATCCTCTGCCTCCAATCGTGCAATAGCCTGTTCTAGAAGTGAAAAGGAGTATGCACATACAGTATACAGTACATATGTACAGTAATGGCGGATGAGACTCTGGCGTCGTAAAGTCGAAATATCGTAAGTTGGGTACGTTGTAACCCGAGGACTACCTGTACTTTTACATGTACGAGTACAAGTCCACACTCTGAGTATCACACCGATACTCTATAACGGTATCGGCAAAAGTGCATCTCTACATAAAATGAAACTTGCATCCTCTAGAACAGGGGTGTCCAATCCTGGTCCTCGAGGGCCACTATCCTGCATGTTTTAGATGTTTCCTTCTTCCAACACACCTGATTGAAATGATAAGCTTCACATGCAGGATAGCGGCTCTCGAGGATCAGGATTGGACACCCCTGCTCTAGAATCTTGAGGCCCAAGGGACGTCAGGAGCCGTTCTGAGTCTTTGTGTTAAATACCTGTTCACTGTCAAAAATAATATATAGCTGCTATATGTTTTCAAAAATACTACCATAATAAAGTAAATAATGAATGACTCACCTTGACAATCAACCATGAACAGTATAATGAGAGATGAAATGCATCATTAGTGTTTGAATAGTCTGTTTTACACCAGACAAATGCTAATGTAATCTAAAAAAAATAATTACCTTGCAATAAAAAAATAAGAATGTGAAAAACCAAATGTCCAAGTATAGAGTATAACATGATTTTCTGATTCTGTGTAGGTGATTTGTTATTTCAGCATTGTGAGTTCATACATCCATTTTGTCCCCTTAAAAGATGAACCTTCAGTGAAAAGCAGCTTGTTTTCTTAACCACGTTAATCCCTCTGAATGAGAAGGCTACATTCTTAATCATATTACTGGGTTCCACAGCCGTATTTGACATTTAAGTAGCTCCTCAAAATGAACCAGTTGGATGTTACTTGCTTGCTTACTTGCTCACCATTATGCTCAGTCCTCAGGAACAAATTTAACTAATTGAGGAATTGTGTAAATATCATTAAAAAATAATATCCCTAAACGATCCTCTTGCACTTGAAAGGCTAAAGAGTATGAGGAGCCTCCTAGGTTTTGTCCCAGTGCTTCATGTGTTGTATTTTTTTTTTCACCTGTTTTGGTTTTCATGTCATTAATTTGATTAAATAAGTAGGACAACGTTATTCATGTAGAACTTTTTAACCCTCAGAGGCCTAGACAGCCCTATACCAGTAATCCTATCAATACATGTAAATAATTCAGGTAAAATGCAGTTCCTCATCTTTTTAATAGTGTCATATATGCCATATTACTTCAGTCATTTTCTGTAAAATTGATTCACCAGTAAAACACACGTACAGTAATTAGTGGGTGTAGATGCCTTTTGTGTTTTATGATATTTTGAGTTGATTTTTCCTCAGTTTTCTAAATGTTGATATAATAACCATTGCATTTACTTTATATAAAAAACCTAAATTCCACTGAAAATACAAAATAAAAAGAACATTATTATAATAAACCGTGATAAGTCACTTAAGAAAGGTTACATACTGGAGGAAAAAAATCATTTGGAAGTTACCACATAAATAGTTATTGGTCTTTAAGGGTTAAAACGGAGGCTGTCAAATGTCATTAAGATCATAATCATGATTAATTTGATTCAAAAACTTTATGCAATTAACCCATGTGACTCTGACTGTCTCTGGCAATGCATTTTGGGCATTTTGTTCAAGTTGAGTTAGTGCCACAGATACGCAAATGGGCAGTTAATCCGGTAATGACAGGCAGCAGAACCAACCCATAAAGATGGAACACACATTCAACAGCACATTGGACGTCTGGATGGAAATATGAGGACAAAAAAAACAAAACAAAACCCAAGATCGAACAGTTGTTTCAAGTTGTTTTTGTTGGTGTTTAATAAACACCATAAATGCATATATCTATATACATTCTCTTATTTCTGTAATGTGGGTGCTCATGCAAAATGAAACACGGTTAAAACAGATTAAAATTAATGATATTTCATAATAATCGTATTTAATCAAAATTAATCTACAGCAACAGTCTGATTAAAATTTTTAATGGTTTGACAGTACTTTTCTGCACTTGCACATATATAAATAGGATCAAATAAAAGAGTAAAAGTATGAGCTCCCACATATACATGTACTTGAACTATGACACCACTTTATGATGAAGGTAAGTAAAATAATCTAGATTCTCTACAAATTTGAATGTTGGTAGACATTCCAGCAAAGACACAACCACCTTTTTTAGAGTAACTCAAGTGGGAAATGGAAAAGAGATCTGTGTTTGAGCAGCCGAGTTGTCAAGAGGTTTAGTGTTTGAATGGGAAGGTCAGAGATGTAATCAGGGACGAGGTTGTGCTGTGCATTAAAAGTGATTAACGGGATTTTGAAATGAATTCTAAATTTTATTGGGAGCCAATGAGGGGATGAGAGAACGAGGGTAATGTGAGATTGACGACTTGTTCTGGTTAATAACCATTCAGCTGAATTTTGGATTAACTGTAAAAGATGAAGAGTGAAATGACTCGAGTAGGTGAACAGGGAGTTGGAGTAATCTAAGAGGGAGAGGTTGAAGGTGTGCTTTAAGAGCATGTAAGACCAGAGTGAAGAAAGTCAGGTTTTCAACATACATGTCTAAGATGATGAAAGCAGGACTATGCACGTTTGTTGAAAACCAAAGGACTGATGAAGGTCAGAGATAATGGAGAGATAAAGGCTACATTCAGACTGCAGGCAAATGTGGCCTGAATCAGATTTTTTTGCCCCCTATGTGACCTGTATCCGATCTGTCGAATCTGTTGATCTGTCTGAACAGCACAAATCCGACCCAGGCCACTTTCACATGTGGTCCTAAATCCAATACATATCTGATATTTTGCAATGTGACGTTAGCCAGGTCACATTTATTGGAACTTCACATTATTTAAACGTCACAAAATTCTGCATCCCAGGAGGAGGAACGACAGGAAAAAAACATATTTACTTTCATTAACAAAGCTCATGCCCGCATGGTCACGTATAATGTCCGGACATCTTTTGCACATGCGGGTCACTTCAGTGTCACATTTAGTTTATACTCAAAATGGGTAGAAGTCACATTTAATGAGTAATATGAACGAGCACATAAAAAATTTTCACCCCAAAAAAAATCCATCCATCCATTATCTGCCGCTTGATCCGGGGTCGGGTCGCGGGAGCAGCAGCCTAAGCGGGGAGTCCCAGACTTCCCTCACCCTAGCCACTTTGTCCAGGTCCTCCGGCAGGATCCCGAGGCGTTTCCAGGTCAGCCGAGAGACTAGGATTTTCACAATCCGGATTAAATCCCCTAAATCTGGCTTTTCAAAATCCGGATAAAATTTAGCCCAGTGTGAACGCAAATTATCCGGATTTTCAGGGGTTTAAATCAGATTTTCAAAAACCACCTTGTGAGGTGATTTTTTTAAGGGTTCTTGAGGGGTTCTTTGGCCGAACAACCTAGTCTGAACACTAAGGGATCATCAATCCGGATATTTACGTCATACATCCGGGTTCACAGGGTCATCGTCACAGGGTCTTTGGTCATTCCCACGAGACAAGACCTCGACAGCATACAGCCTTCCTCTGTACCGTCTTCTTGTGTCTTGTCTTCTTGTCCAGAGGATTCGACGTATCCGATCATTCCCATGGCTGCACAATATTCTCCACACCTGGAGTAACAAAAACGCGTGTGCATTCACTGGCATCTTGAAAGAAAGATGGCCGCACAGGGAAAGTTTGACCTGTGACCCTTCTTCTTCTTCTTGGGTTTTTTAGATCTCTAACCCCTGTCCTCTAACCCCACTTTGCTTAGCGGCATCTGGTGGTTTCTATTCAAACTGCAGTCGTGGCCAATTATCCAGATATTCGCTGGACAGGGTTTTTGAAAAAAACGGTTAAGTAAAGTTTGGTCTGAACGCAAGAGGTTTTAGGCTAAATTTTATCCGGATTTTGGGACTTAATCCAGATTTTGAAAAGTCTAGTCTGAACATTGTCTCTCCAGCGTGTCCTGGGTCTTCCCCTGGCCTCCTGCCGGTGGGACGTGCCCTTAACACCTCACCAGGGAGGCATCCGGGAGACATCCTTGTCAAAAAATATCCAAATTGTACATTAAGGCCTACTCTCTGAACATACTCCTAGTGAGTATGACTGAAAGGAACCAAAAAAATGAATCAATGGAAATGGCATAGGAATCCGACCCATTTACAAGGAGTTCAATTTTATTTGGCTTTAAGTGAAGGAAAATGTGACAACTATGAAGGGTGGATCATTCATGTTATTGGTTTTGGCAGAAAAATGGGTCTGAATATAATGGCAGAACATTGATACGTCTCATTATGGAAACATAACCAGCTAGTCTAAAGGGACAGCAATATTGATCCACAGACTGACCCCTTAGGGACTCCACACAGGAATATTGATCTAGTATTCCAGTCTCTTCAGAAGAATAGTGAAATTGATCATGTTCATGGTAGCTGTCCAGTGAAATACACTGAAAATAGAATATTCAGAAGTTCAATTTCTGGACTATAGTTTTGAAAATTGCAGAAAATGTTGTTAACACAATTTCTCTTGAGAACTTGAGCACCAACATTTTTTTTCCCAGTGACTTTTGAAATGAGCAGAAACATAGAGACTGGTGTTGTTGTCATTGACTGTAGTTTTAGAGAAACTTTTCCAAATTTTTAGGAGCTATTGAGAAATAATGGATACGTTTGAGGAAAACGTTATGATTTACTATAGTTGTATGGCTTATTGATTCAAGCAGAAAATTGAACATTCTATCAAGTGATCACAACAGCATAACCCATTTTTGTGCCTATGATTCTCACTCATGGTGCAGTTGTGCAAAAATAAAGACGAAAAAGGCCAATTAACATTACCATACATATTTTAAGCCATAACTAATGCTAACACAAAAACACTGATGAACTCCTACACATCAAAACAACATGCCCACCACCCACAATGCACTGCAGCAAACATGCCAGTATTTATTTATTTATTTTTTTAGGTCTTTTTCATTTTCATATTTTTTTGTTTTGTCATATTGTTTCTTTTAGGTCACATTAATTTGTTACCTCCGACAAGGAGGTTATGTTTTTGCCAGTGTTTGTCTGTCTGTCTGTTTGACTGTTAGCAACATAACGCAAAAAGTTAGGGACGGATTTTGATGACATTTTCAGGATTTGTTGCCAATGGCAAAATGAAGAAATTATTAACTTTTGGGCGTAATCCAGAAGAAATCCTGGATTCTGGATCACTTTGAATTTTTTCATTAACATTGGGGTCAATGGGGCCAAAA